>CAXARO010000455.1:0-70337 GCA_963971305.1 Arcuatula senhousia | reverse complement strand
GACCTAGAGGATGTGCACAGGGGCCGAAATGCATGTCCCATTAGTTATATATCATGTATATTTCTATATTTGGACTTGTGGGCTCCCATATTGGGTCCGTGTGTCACGACTCCACTAGGTGGGTAATGTAATGACCCCTCCTCCTTACATTTGGCGCTATGCACCATGTCTATTGAAAGAGGTCGAAAGTCTTCACAGGGGCCGAAAGCCATGTCCCATTAGTCATATATCATGTATATTGCTACATTTGGACTTGTGGGCTCCCAAATTGGGTCCGTGTGTCACGACCCCACTTGGTGGGTAACGTTAGGGGCCCTGCCCCCTACAAGTGGCGCTATGCGCCGTGTCCATTGAAAGACCTAGAGGATGTGCACAGGGGCCGAAATGCATGTCCCATTAGTTATATATCATGTATATTTCTATATTTGGACTTGTGGGCTCCCATATTGGGTCCGTGTGTCACGACTCCACTAGGTGGGTAATGTAATGACCCCTCCTCCTTACATTTGGCGCTATGCACCATGTCTATTGAAAGAGGTCGAAAGTCTTCACAGGGGCCGAAAGCCATGTCCCATTAGTCATATATCATGTATATTGCTACATTTGGACTTGTGGGCTCCCAAATTGGGTCCGTGTGTCACGACCCCACTTGGTGGGTAACGTTAGGGGCCCTGCCCCCTACAAGTGGCGCTATGCGCCGTGTCCATTGAAAGACCTAGAGGATGTGCACAGGGGCCGAAATGCATGTCCCATTAGTTATATATCATGTATATTTCTATATTTGGACTTGTGGGCTCCCATATTGGGTCCGTGTGTCACGACTCCACTAGGTGGGTAATGTAATGACCCCTCCTCCTTACATTTGGCGCTATGCACCATGTCTATTGAAAGAGGTCGAAAGTCTTCACAGGGGCCGAAAGCCATGTCCCATTAGTCATATATCATGTATATTGCTACATTTGGACTTGTGGGCTCCCAAATTGGGTCCGTGTGTCACGACCCCACTTGGTGGGTAACGTTAGGGGCCCTGCCCCCTACAAGTGGCGCTATGCGCCGTGTCCATTGAAAGACCTAGAGGATGTGCACAGGGGCCGAAATGCATGTCCCATTAGTTATATATCATGTATATTTCTATATTTGGACTTGTGGGCTCCCATATTGGGTCCGTGTGTCACGACTCCACTAGGTGGGTAATGTAATGACCCCTCCTCCTTACATTTGGCGCTATGCACCATGTCTATTGAAAGAGGTCGAAAGTCTTCACAGGGGCCGAAAGCCATGTCCCATTAGTCATATATCATGTATATTGCTACATTTGGACTTGTGGGCTCCCAAATTGGGTCCGTGTGTCACGACCCCACTTGGTGGGTAACGTTAGGGGCCCTGCCCCCTACAAGTGGCGCTATGCGCCGTGTCCATTGAAAGACCTAGAGGATGTGCACAGGGGCCGAAATGCATGTCCCATTAGTTATATATCATGTATATTTCTATATTTGGACTTGTGGGCTCCCATATTGGGTCCGTGTGTCACGACTCCACTAGGTGGGTAATGTAATGACCCCTCCTCCTTACATTTGGCGCTATGCACCATGTCTATTGAAAGAGGTCGAAAGTCTTCACAGGGGCCGAAAGCCATGTCCCATTAGTCATATATCATGTATATTGCTACATTTGGACTTGTGGGCTCCCAAATTGGGTCCGTGTGTCACGACCCCACTTGGTGGGTAACGTTAGGGGCCCTGCCCCCTACAAGTGGCGCTATGCGCCGTGTCCATTGAAAGACCTAGAGGATGTGCACAGGGGCCGAAATGCATGTCCCATTAGTTATATATCATGTATATTTCTATATTTGGACTTGTGGGCTCCCATATTGGGTCCGTGTGTCACGACTCCACTAGGTGGGTAATGTAATGACCCCTCCTCCTTACATTTGGCGCTATGCACCATGTCTATTGAAAGAGGTCGAAAGTCTTCACAGGGGCCGAAAGCCATGTCCCATTAGTCATATATCATGTATATTGCTACATTTGGACTTGTGGGCTCCCAAATTGGGTCCGTGTGTCACGACCCCACTTGGTGGGTAACGTTAGGGGCCCTGCCCCCTACAAGTGGCGCTATGCGCCGTGTCCATTGAAAGACCTAGAGGATGTGCACAGGGGCCGAAATGCATGTCCCATTAGTTATATATCATGTATATTTCTATATTTGGACTTGTGGGCTCCCATATTGGGTCCGTGTGTCACGACTCCACTAGGTGGGTAATGTAATGACCCCTCCTCCTTACATTTGGCGCTATGCACCATGTCTATTGAAAGAGGTCGAAAGTCTTCACAGGGGCCGAAAGCCATGTCCCATTAGTCATATATCATGTATATTGCTACATTTGGACTTGTGGGCTCCCAAATTGGGTCCGTGTGTCACGACCCCACTTGGTGGGTAACGTTAGGGGCCCTGCCCCCTACAAGTGGCGCTATGCGCCGTGTCCATTGAAAGACCTAGAGGATGTGCACAGGGGCCGAAATGCATGTCCCATTAGTTATATATCATGTATATTTCTATATTTGGACTTGTGGGCTCCCATATTGGGTCCGTGTGTCACGACTCCACTAGGTGGGTAATGTAATGACCCCTCCTCCTTACATTTGGCGCTATGCACCATGTCTATTGAAAGAGGTCGAAAGTCTTCACAGGGGCCGAAAGCCATGTCCCATTAGTCATATATCATGTATATTGCTACATTTGGACTTGTGGGCTCCCAAATTGGGTCCGTGTGTCACGACCCCACTTGGTGGGTAACGTTAGGGGCCCTGCCCCCTACAAGTGGCGCTATGCGCCGTGTCCATTGAAAGACCTAGAGGATGTGCACAGGGGCCGAAATGCATGTCCCATTAGTTATATATCATGTATATTTCTATATTTGGACTTGTGGGCTCCCATATTGGGTCCGTGTGTCACGACTCCACTAGGTGGGTAATGTAATGACCCCTCCTCCTTACATTTGGCGCTATGCACCATGTCTATTGAAAGAGGTCGAAAGTCTTCACAGGGGCCGAAAGCCATGTCCCATTAGTCATATATCATGTATATTGCTACATTTGGACTTGTGGGCTCCCAAATTGGGTCCGTGTGTCACGACCCCACTTGGTGGGTAACGTTAGGGGCCCTGCCCCCTACAAGTGGCGCTATGCGCCGTGTCCATTGAAAGACCTAGAGGATGTGCACAGGGGCCGAAATGCATGTCCCATTAGTTATATATCATGTATATTTCTATATTTGGACTTGTGGGCTCCCATATTGGGTCCGTGTGTCACGACTCCACTAGGTGGGTAATGTAATGACCCCTCCTCCTTACATTTGGCGCTATGCACCATGTCTATTGAAAGAGGTCGAAAGTCTTCACAGGGGCCGAAAGCCATGTCCCATTAGTCATATATCATGTATATTGCTACATTTGGACTTGTGGGCTCCCAAATTGGGTCCGTGTGTCACGACCCCACTTGGTGGGTAACTTTAGTTATATATCATGTATATTTCTATATTTGGACTTGTGGGCTCCCATATTGGGTCCGTGTGTCACGACTCCACTAGGTGGGTAATGTAATGACCCCTCCTCCTTACATTTGGCGCTATGCACCATGTCTATTGAAAGAGGTCGAAAGTCTTCACAGGGGCCGAAAGCCATGTCCCATTAGTCATATATCATGTATATTGCTACATTTGGACTTGTGGGCTCCCAAATTGGGTCCGTGTGTCACGACCCCACTTGGTGGGTAACGTTAGGGGCCCTGCCCCCTACAAGTGGCGCTATGCGCCGTGTCCATTGAAAGACCTAGAGGATGTGCACAGGGGCCGAAATGCATGTCCCATTAGTTATATATCATGTATATTTCTATATTTGGACTTGTGGGCTCCCATATTGGGTCCGTGTGTCACGACTCCACTAGGTGGGTAATGTAATGACCCCTCCTCCTTACATTTGGCGCTATGCACCATGTCTATTGAAAGAGGTCGAAAGTCTTCACAGGGGCCGAAAGCCATGTCCCATTAGTCATATATCATGTATATTGCTACATTTGGACTTGTGGGCTCCCAAATTGGGTCCGTGTGTCACGACCCCACTTGGTGGGTAACGTTAGGGGCCCTGCCCCCTACAAGTGGCGCTATGCGCCGTGTCCATTGAAAGACCTAGAGGATGTGCACAGGGGCCGAAATGCATGTCCCATTAGTTATATATCATGTATATTTCTATATTTGGACTTGTGGGCTCCCATATTGGGTCCGTGTGTCACGACTCCACTAGGTGGGTAATGTAATGACCCCTCCTCCTTACATTTGGCGCTATGCACCATGTCTATTGAAAGAGGTCGAAAGTCTTCACAGGGGCCGAAAGCCATGTCCCATTAGTCATATATCATGTATATTGCTACATTTGGACTTGTGGGCTCCCAAATTGGGTCCGTGTGTCACGACCCCACTTGGTGGGTAACGTTAGGGGCCCTGCCCCCTACAAGTGGCGCTATGCGCCGTGTCCATTGAAAGACCTAGAGGATGTGCACAGGGGCCGAAATGCATGTCCCATTAGTTATATATCATGTATATTTCTATATTTGGACTTGTGGGCTCCCATATTGGGTCCGTGTGTCACGACTCCACTAGGTGGGTAATGTAATGACCCCTCCTCCTTACATTTGGCGCTATGCACCATGTCTATTGAAAGAGGTCGAAAGTCTTCACAGGGGCCGAAAGCCATGTCCCATTAGTCATATATCATGTATATTGCTACATTTGGACTTGTGGGCTCCCAAATTGGGTCCGTGTGTCACGACCCCACTTGGTGGGTAACGTTAGGGGCCCTGCCCCCTACAAGTGGCGCTATGCGCCGTGTCCATTGAAAGACCTAGAGGATGTGCACAGGGGCCGAAATGCATGTCCCATTAGTTATATATCATGTATATTTCTATATTTGGACTTGTGGGCTCCCATATTGGGTCCGTGTGTCACGACTCCACTAGGTGGGTAATGTAATGACCCCTCCTCCTTACATTTGGCGCTATGCACCATGTCTATTGAAAGAGGTCGAAAGTCTTCACAGGGGCCGAAAGCCATGTCCCATTAGTCATATATCATGTATATTGCTACATTTGGACTTGTGGGCTCCCAAATTGGGTCCGTGTGTCACGACCCCACTTGGTGGGTAACGTTAGGGGCCCTGCCCCCTACAAGTGGCGCTATGCGCCGTGTCCATTGAAAGACCTAGAGGATGTGCACAGGGGCCGAAATGCATGTCCCATTAGTTATATATCATGTATATTTCTATATTTGGACTTGTGGGCTCCCATATTGGGTCCGTGTGTCACGACTCCACTAGGTGGGTAATGTAATGACCCCTCCTCCTTACATTTGGCGCTATGCACCATGTCTATTGAAAGAGGTCGAAAGTCTTCACAGGGGCCGAAAGCCATGTCCCATTAGTCATATATCATGTATATTGCTACATTTGGACTTGTGGGCTCCCAAATTGGGTCCGTGTGTCACGACCCCACTTGGTGGGTAACGTTAGGGGCCCTGCCCCCTACAAGTGGCGCTATGCGCCGTGTCCATTGAAAGACCTAGAGGATGTGCACAGGGGCCGAAATGCATGTCCCATTAGTTATATATCATGTATATTTCTATATTTGGACTTGTGGGCTCCCATATTGGGTCCGTGTGTCACGACTCCACTAGGTGGGTAATGTAATGACCCCTCCTCCTTACATTTGGCGCTATGCACCATGTCTATTGAAAGAGGTCGAAAGTCTTCACAGGGGCCGAAAGCCATGTCCCATTAGTCATATATCATGTATATTGCTACATTTGGACTTGTGGGCTCCCAAATTGGGTCCGTGTGTCACGACCCCACTTGGTGGGTAACGTTAGGGGCCCTGCCCCCTACAAGTGGCGCTATGCGCCGTGTCCATTGAAAGACCTAGAGGATGTGCACAGGGGCCGAAATGCATGTCCCATTAGTTATATATCATGTATATTTCTATATTTGGACTTGTGGGCTCCCATATTGGGTCCGTGTGTCACGACTCCACTAGGTGGGTAATGTAATGACCCCTCCTCCTTACATTTGGCGCTATGCACCATGTCTATTGAAAGAGGTCGAAAGTCTTCACAGGGGCCGAAAGCCATGTCCCATTAGTCATATATCATGTATATTGCTACATTTGGACTTGTGGGCTCCCAAATTGGGTCCGTGTGTCACGACCCCACTTGGTGGGTAACGTTAGGGGCCCTGCCCCCTACAAGTGGCGCTATGCGCCGTGTCCATTGAAAGACCTAGAGGATGTGCACAGGGGCCGAAATGCATGTCCCATTAGTTATATATCATGTATATTTCTATATTTGGACTTGTGGGCTCCCATATTGGGTCCGTGTGTCACGACTCCACTAGGTGGGTAATGTAATGACCCCTCCTCCTTACATTTGGCGCTATGCACCATGTCTATTGAAAGAGGTCGAAAGTCTTCACAGGGGCCGAAAGCCATGTCCCATTAGTCATATATCATGTATATTGCTACATTTGGACTTGTGGGCTCCCAAATTGGGTCCGTGTGTCACGACCCCACTTGGTGGGTAACGTTAGGGGCCCTGCCCCCTACAAGTGGCGCTATGCGCCGTGTCCATTGAAAGACCTAGAGGATGTGCACAGGGGCCGAAATGCATGTCCCATTAGTTATATATCATGTATATTTCTATATTTGGACTTGTGGGCTCCCATATTGGGTCCGTGTGTCACGACTCCACTAGGTGGGTAATGTAATGACCCCTCCTCCTTACATTTGGCGCTATGCACCATGTCTATTGAAAGAGGTCGAAAGTCTTCACAGGGGCCGAAAGCCATGTCCCATTAGTCATATATCATGTATATTGCTACATTTGGACTTGTGGGCTCCCAAATTGGGTCCGTGTGTCACGACCCCACTTGGTGGGTAACGTTAGGGGCCCTGCCCCCTACAAGTGGCGCTATGCGCCGTGTCCATTGAAAGACCTAGAGGATGTGCACAGGGGCCGAAATGCATGTCCCATTAGTTATATATCATGTATATTTCTATATTTGGACTTGTGGGCTCCCATATTGGGTCCGTGTGTCACGACTCCACTAGGTGGGTAATGTAATGACCCCTCCTCCTTACATTTGGCGCTATGCACCATGTCTATTGAAAGAGGTCGAAAGTCTTCACAGGGGCCGAAAGCCATGTCCCATTAGTCATATATCATGTATATTGCTACATTTGGACTTGTGGGCTCCCAAATTGGGTCCGTGTGTCACGACCCCACTTGGTGGGTAACGTTAGGGGCCCTGCCCCCTACAAGTGGCGCTATGCGCCGTGTCCATTGAAAGACCTAGAGGATGTGCACAGGGGCCGAAATGCATGTCCCATTAGTTATATATCATGTATATTTCTATATTTGGACTTGTGGGCTCCCATATTGGGTCCGTGTGTCACGACTCCACTAGGTGGGTAATGTAATGACCCCTCCTCCTTACATTTGGCGCTATGCACCATGTCTATTGAAAGAGGTCGAAAGTCTTCACAGGGGCCGAAAGCCATGTCCCATTAGTCATATATCATGTATATTGCTACATTTGGACTTGTGGGCTCCCAAATTGGGTCCGTGTGTCACGACCCCACTTGGTGGGTAACGTTAGGGGCCCTGCCCCCTACAAGTGGCGCTATGCGCCGTGTCCATTGAAAGACCTAGAGGATGTGCACAGGGGCCGAAATGCATGTCCCATTAGTTATATATCATGTATATTTCTATATTTGGACTTGTGGGCTCCCATATTGGGTCCGTGTGTCACGACTCCACTAGGTGGGTAATGTAATGACCCCTCCTCCTTACATTTGGCGCTATGCACCATGTCTATTGAAAGAGGTCGAAAGTCTTCACAGGGGCCGAAAGCCATGTCCCATTAGTCATATATCATGTATATTGCTACATTTGGACTTGTGGGCTCCCAAATTGGGTCCGTGTGTCACGACCCCACTTGGTGGGTAACGTTAGGGGCCCTGCCCCCTACAAGTGGCGCTATGCGCCGTGTCCATTGAAAGACCTAGAGGATGTGCACAGGGGCCGAAATGCATGTCCCATTAGTTATATATCATGTATATTTCTATATTTGGACTTGTGGGCTCCCATATTGGGTCCGTGTGTCACGACTCCACTAGGTGGGTAATGTAATGACCCCTCCTCCTTACATTTGGCGCTATGCACCATGTCTATTGAAAGAGGTCGAAAGTCTTCACAGGGGCCGAAAGCCATGTCCCATTAGTCATATATCATGTATATTGCTACATTTGGACTTGTGGGCTCCCAAATTGGGTCCGTGTGTCACGACCCCACTTGGTGGGTAACGTTAGGGGCCCTGCCCCCTACAAGTGGCGCTATGCGCCGTGTCCATTGAAAGACCTAGAGGATGTGCACAGGGGCCGAAATGCATGTCCCATTAGTTATATATCATGTATATTTCTATATTTGGACTTGTGGGCTCCCATATTGGGTCCGTGTGTCACGACTCCACTAGGTGGGTAATGTAATGACCCCTCCTCCTTACATTTGGCGCTATGCACCATGTCTATTGAAAGAGGTCGAAAGTCTTCACAGGGGCCGAAAGCCATGTCCCATTAGTCATATATCATGTATATTGCTACATTTGGACTTGTGGGCTCCCAAATTGGGTCCGTGTGTCACGACCCCACTTGGTGGGTAACGTTAGGGGCCCTGCCCCCTACAAGTGGCGCTATGCGCCGTGTCCATTGAAAGACCTAGAGGATGTGCACAGGGGCCGAAATGCATGTCCCATTAGTTATATATCATGTATATTTCTATATTTGGACTTGTGGGCTCCCATATTGGGTCCGTGTGTCACGACTCCACTAGGTGGGTAATGTAATGACCCCTCCTCCTTACATTTGGCGCTATGCACCATGTCTATTGAAAGAGGTCGAAAGTCTTCACAGGGGCCGAAAGCCATGTCCCATTAGTCATATATCATGTATATTGCTACATTTGGACTTGTGGGCTCCCAAATTGGGTCCGTGTGTCACGACCCCACTTGGTGGGTAACGTTAGGGGCCCTGCCCCCTACAAGTGGCGCTATGCGCCGTGTCCATTGAAAGACCTAGAGGATGTGCACAGGGGCCGAAATGCATGTCCCATTAGTTATATATCATGTATATTTCTATATTTGGACTTGTGGGCTCCCATATTGGGTCCGTGTGTCACGACTCCACTAGGTGGGTAATGTAATGACCCCTCCTCCTTACATTTGGCGCTATGCACCATGTCTATTGAAAGAGGTCGAAAGTCTTCACAGGGGCCGAAAGCCATGTCCCATTAGTCATATATCATGTATATTGCTACATTTGGACTTGTGGGCTCCCAAATTGGGTCCGTGTGTCACGACCCCACTTGGTGGGTAACGTTAGGGGCCCTGCCCCCTACAAGTGGCGCTATGCGCCGTGTCCATTGAAAGACCTAGAGGATGTGCACAGGGGCCGAAATGCATGTCCCATTAGTTATATATCATGTATATTTCTATATTTGGACTTGTGGGCTCCCATATTGGGTCCGTGTGTCACGACTCCACTAGGTGGGTAATGTAATGACCCCTCCTCCTTACATTTGGCGCTATGCACCATGTCTATTGAAAGAGGTCGAAAGTCTTCACAGGGGCCGAAAGCCATGTCCCATTAGTCATATATCATGTATATTGCTACATTTGGACTTGTGGGCTCCCAAATTGGGTCCGTGTGTCACGACCCCACTTGGTGGGTAACGTTAGGGGCCCTGCCCCCTACAAGTGGCGCTATGCGCCGTGTCCATTGAAAGACCTAGAGGATGTGCACAGGGGCCGAAATGCATGTCCCATTAGTTATATATCATGTATATTTCTATATTTGGACTTGTGGGCTCCCATATTGGGTCCGTGTGTCACGACTCCACTAGGTGGGTAATGTAATGACCCCTCCTCCTTACATTTGGCGCTATGCACCATGTCTATTGAAAGAGGTCGAAAGTCTTCACAGGGGCCGAAAGCCATGTCCCATTAGTCATATATCATGTATATTGCTACATTTGGACTTGTGGGCTCCCAAATTGGGTCCGTGTGTCACGACCCCACTTGGTGGGTAACGTTAGGGGCCCTGCCCCCTACAAGTGGCGCTATGCGCCGTGTCCATTGAAAGACCTAGAGGATGTGCACAGGGGCCGAAATGCATGTCCCATTAGTTATATATCATGTATATTTCTATATTTGGACTTGTGGGCTCCCATATTGGGTCCGTGTGTCACGACTCCACTAGGTGGGTAATGTAATGACCCCTCCTCCTTACATTTGGCGCTATGCACCATGTCTATTGAAAGAGGTCGAAAGTCTTCACAGGGGCCGAAAGCCATGTCCCATTAGTCATATATCATGTATATTGCTACATTTGGACTTGTGGGCTCCCAAATTGGGTCCGTGTGTCACGACCCCACTTGGTGGGTAACGTTAGGGGCCCTGCCCCCTACAAGTGGCGCTATGCGCCGTGTCCATTGAAAGACCTAGAGGATGTGCACAGGGGCCGAAATGCATGTCCCATTAGTTATATATCATGTATATTTCTATATTTGGACTTGTGGGCTCCCATATTGGGTCCGTGTGTCACGACCCTTCTAGGTCCACTAGGTGGGTAATGAAACGGTCCCTCTTCCTAACAATTGATGATGCCGACGAAAGCATGTATTTGTGGTTTTAGTTCTTTTATACGACCATTTTGAATTGCAGTTGGATAATAAAGAATGGAGTAAATGTAATAAACCTTACGCTGGTGGTGTTATTGATTTAAAGACCATTATTAATGGCACTTACAACATAAGTATAAAGATTTTGGACGAAAACATTAATACCAATAGGATAATAAAATAGTTTGTAAACAATGCCTGGTTGATTGTGCCAGAAGTGCGGCGACGATGTCCACATTTACTCGGCAGTTGTCTGAGACGGATGCCTGAAAAGGCACCATTTAAAATACCTGAGACCTAAGACACCACCCAAAACAAGGTAAAAAGGAACGGACACAATAACTTTTATCGGAAATTCTCGCTGTGTTTAATATTCGCGGAGTGTTACCAACTGCAATCATAGCGAAAATTAGACACACGCGAAAAAAAAACCGATTTACGGTATTGGCATTGTCGAAAGCGTCATTAAACATCATAAATTGAATAAAAATGAAAATATTAATGTGAATAATGCAAAAGTGTTTATTATTCGTTTTTTTAACTTAAATGTCTAAACATTTTTTAAAATAAATAAATCATATTTCTGTGATATTTATTTTTCATTTTGCGAGTAACAATAAGACGAGTAATCCTTATTTTATATTTATAGTTACTCGTGTGATTCCAGACTGAAAGGGTGCCGTTTCTGTTCCATTTTAGTCACCCGAGTTACCATTTCAAAAATCTTATTGTTACTCGTAGACGAGAAATCGTGGCCGCGGCCCGGGAGCCGCGACCACCATAATAAGATAATTTTACCATTTTACAAGGAATATATGTTCGTTTTTCGAACGCAACTTAATAAGATATATTGTGGGATAACTTTATTGACGGTTATCGGTATTGAGGGATATTATTGTGGGTTAATGGTATTGAGGGATGGTATTGACGGCTCAGTTCACTATAGTGAGATTTGGTACAAAATAAACGATTTGAAATGAACAACTTTATACAGTAATATCTCAAAAACCATTTAAGTTTTTAACATGATTCCTTTTTACAGCCATTCTTAAATGTATTGAGATTTTACATGTGTTAAAACAACTTTTATAATCTTGGTCACTTTAAAGGAGTATCAAATGGGTCCTTACTACCCTAGTTTTCATGAAATACAATATTTAACCAAATTTTCGTAAAGTTTACACTTTGAATTGTCATAAAAAGTTTATTCCTGAACAAAATTAAATGAAATTTTCATGGTCTTCGAAAAGTATGGTCCCCTGAAGCTCAAAACTTTTAATTAATTGTCAAATCTCAATTGAAAAGGTAAATCATAATCAAAAGATTGGTACTGTATCGTCAAAGAGTCAATTTCGAGTATGTTCACCTTTAGCACAAATGACTGCTTGAATCCGTGTTTTTTTACTACCAGTTTGGCGTCTTATTTCTTAAAGTGTTATCTTCCACTTTTCACGGCGAAATGTATTTTTAACCGAAAGCTAACCTCATCCAGTCACATATTGAAGAATTAAAACTCACAAAACTCATGAAAAATATGAAATTATTTCAAATCATCGAAAAACACAAAAAGTCTAGGGGTGCGGTGCTTAACTTTTATCATGTAAGGTGCATGTTTATTTGCACTAAAAGACACTAAATATCATGTTCATGTTTATATACATGGCTGAAATGGTTAATATGAGATAGGCATTGCCTAAATGCGAGCACAGCATAAATATAAGTTTATCAGTTTGGTTTTTCGATTACATTTACATACCTTTTGAGTTGAAAAAGTCCTCCCCAATAAACGATACAGCACAGATGTGTGATGTATCATCTCAATTGAGGAATAAAATCGTTAAAAATTCAGAATATAAGATCTTAAGGACCCCATTCCCGAAAAGACGTGGACACTTTTGATGCAAATATTATCTTCGTAGTTATTTCATTTTGATCAGTTCATTTTCTAGAACGTTCAGTTTGGGACTAGGTGCTTGGGGCGAATGAGCGTAAAAAGGAAAAAAATTGAATAAAATTCGTTTACTTAAAAAAAATATAGTAACTCATCGTCAACAGAATATTTTCTCCTTTTTCTGTATTTACACAGATAATTTTTGGAAGGCGACTGGCAAAATTGGTAAATATTTTCAAATTCACACCGGACCTGCATAAACTGTGAGAAGCATATCCGGACGAAAAAAATCAATATTAGCATTAGGGAACTTGCTGTAGAACTCTCCGCTCTCGCATGCACTCGCGTGCCCACAACGAGCTGTGCTCGCTATAATAGCATATAAGCACTCTAATTTTCAACATGCTAAACGTTTACATTTTGTATGTATGAAACCCAGAATTTATACATTTTCGGCGACTTGTTCTCTTTTTCAAAAGATTAGCCTTGAAACCGTATCTATAATTTAGATAGTCCGCGACCTCAAAACTGACATGAACCATCATACCTGAAAATTTTAAAAACCAGTCCACATAAATGTAAACATAATTTTCGTGGCATGTATAATTAACATTTGATAAAAAAAACCAAGAGGCTCCCAGGAGCCTGAATCGCTTACCTGGTCCTTTAAAATAAAAGCCATCAGGGTCTTGTCTAAAAGGGGTCATCTGACAACTGAGACCCAATGGAGACTTTTGTGAAACTTTTGTAAAGAGCTGCATGTTCAAGCAAACAAAATCTTTTCTTCAAGTTCTTTGCACTAGTTTCCAATCTATAGCTCAAAACATGAAGAAACGCTATTTTTGACATGTATGGGTCATAACCCCTAAAAGGGGTCATCTGACAAGTTCAACCCAATGGAGACTTTTGTAGAGCTTAATGAGCTGAACATGTAAGCAAGCAACAGTTTTCTCTATCTGCAATAGTTTTCATTCTATAGGGCAAAATCATGAAAAAACCGCTATTTTTTACCTTAGAAGGCCATAACCCCTATTAAGGGTCATCTGACAACTTCGACCCATTAAGACTTTTGTAGAGCTTCTGATTCTAAAGGGCTTAAGATCCTTCGGATTTTTTTCTATCTGTTATGGTTGCTGAGTAAAAGCCATTTTAAGTGATTTCAAGTTATCCTATGTTCAGCAATTGTTCTCATTTTTATGTACAATTCATATTCACATTTCTTTCAGGTTGCTCTGGAAATGTTTTTACGCACTAAATGTGTTAAATATCACTCTTTGGTATTGAAGAATTAGCTAGGTTGGCTATTTGTTTCATCATGACTGTAGGGGGTGGGCATAAACTTTAAGAAATAAATCCTGCTCTGTTGGGTACAGCAATTTATCAGCAGTCAGGTTGCACTCAAATATACACAAACATTACAAACTAATCACTTTTATTTGTAAATATTCATGGAATAAGTAAGGCAAGTTCAAATTTGAGCATAATTAAGAAAAAATAGAGCAATTGTTCTCATTTTTATGTACAATTAATTAATATTCACATTTCCTTCAGGTTGCTCTGGAAATGTTTTTTACTAACTAAATGTGTTAAATATCGCTCCCTGGCATTAAAGACTAAACTAGCCCGTTGGCTACTTGTTTTTCTGAACATTTTGCCTCAAACAAGAGGTTTTTCATCTTCGCTAGCCAAGGGTTACGATCCGCTATCTCTGATGAGAGATAGCGGATCGTAACCCTTGGCTAGCGAAGATGAGAGATAGCGGATCGTAACCCTTGGCTAGCGAAGATGGAGGTTTTTAGGAAATGTTAGAATTTCACTGTGAAATTCATTGACACTGCAGCAAAAAGCTGAAAATTGGTGTAATTTTGGATTAAGAATTGGTGTTTTTATGTGTTTTTTTGTAAGCCTACAGTAAAACAGATTTAGATCCAATAGCAGGTTTCACTTCTTCAATATTTGAGAAATCATGCCCATTCCCTGTGACCACATGCAGTGTAACCGCTATTTTTCCACACCGCGAATTTGGGAAGACACCAGAGTTCTTAATTTTTTTGTACTATTTTCATCAAAGAATGTGATTTTCTTGCTTATTGGATCTTAAGCTATTGATTTCAGTTGGCATTTTGGTGAAAAAGCATAAAATATTTTTCTTTTCAAATGGCAAAAGCATGCTTGTCATTTATGGAGTGGTGATAAACCATACTTTTCTGGCCAGATAGCAACGTCAGGAGGCTATTACGCTTATTTTCTCATCGTCTATCAATGAAACTTGGCATTTTAACTCATAAAAGACTCAGCTGTATAAAAATCACATTTATTAAGTAAACCAAGGCTATTCTGAGGTTTAATAGGTACGAGTATACAATAAATGTCCCTAGTTTTTGCGTGTCGTAAGAATATAGTCCCTATAAAAATAGTGCTTAATTTGAAAGTTTTTCCCTGATGGTTCCAGAAGGGTCACAGTTGTTTGAGTGATGTGATATTACAGTTCAGATGTCAGATTTAATAGTGTCATAAAATATTGGGACTGAATTCCATGTAAAAGGATTATTTTCTACGTGTTGAAATTGGTAAAAACTTACGACATTTAAAGTATGGAAAAAAAATCAGCAAAACATTTGGAACTCGCCCCCCCTAGAATAGAGCAGAACCGATCAAAATTGAATCTGTTCTAATGTAACTTCCAGTTTATAACAAAGATCAAGTGGAAGGATTTTTTTTTTAAACCAATGGTGAATTTTAATGAGGTGAAGAAAAAGCTATAAAGAAATGCATGGCAAATTGAGTGTATACTCGTGCCTAGAAAATAGGGGGAGTCTTAGGACAAAAATTTTAAGATTGTCTAAAAGTGTTTTAAATGGTTTCAATTTATAAAATGAAGTAAATGCAAATGATTTCTGACTTTATTTTATGAGTTTTCCTTAGAAATTGACTGTTATAGCCTTATTTGAATGGCCATGGGGTAAATATTTTATGCTTTTTCAAGTGGAAGGATTTTTTTTTTAAACCAATGGTGAATTTTAATGAAGTGAAGAAAAAGCTATAAAGAAATGCATGGCAAATTGATTGTATACTCGGGCCTAGAAAAAAAGGGGGAGTCTTAGGACAAAAAAATTAAGATTGTCTAAAAGTGTTTTAAATGGTTTCAATTTATAAAATGAAGTAAATTCAAATGATTTTTTACTTTATTTTATGAGTTTTCCTTAGAAATTGACTGCTATAGCCTTATTTGAATGGCCATGGGGTTTTCAATAAAAGTGGCATATTTCCGTTTTTTGACATTTCTTTACAAAGAAAGGAACAAAATGCAAGTAAGACCTTTAAGACGATCCTTGTGAGCTAGGAGGTATTAAGAGAACGTATAGCAAGTACTTTAAAGCTAGAATCTTTTGTATTAATCCAGAGATAATACTCTTTTTCTTTTGAAATGCCTGTACCAAGTCGGGACAATTGCATTCTTCAATTTCTCTAGTATGTCTTTGTCTTGTTTTGTCTTTGCCTCTTGGATATATGAGATTGATCACCCCAGTTGAGTAGTTTTGTTGTTACCTTTATTTACCCTTCATCCATACACAGAGGTTACGGCATCATGACTTTAGGGGGTGGGCATAAACTTTAATAAATAAATCCTGCTCTGTTTGGTACAGCAAGTTATCAGCAGTCAGGGTGCACTCCAATATATACAAACCTTACAAATTAATCACTTTTATATGTAACTTTTCCGAATTCGTGTCATATGAATATCCCAGATAGCATAAATATGTTGGGCCAACGTTTCATTATGGTTGGCAGTCTCGTTGGTTCAATATATTGGCCCAACATCATTTTGCTCATCGGCCCACGTCATGCCCAACCGTTAGCTCGAGACGTTTGCCCGACGTAAGACAAATACTGTATGCCAATGACGAACCAATGTTAAAAGAACTTTAGACTATGATACATATGATTACCCCAGCTGCAATTAATTTTATGAGCTGTATGGTCATTTCGGAAAATTATTCCTCATCAGCAGCTCTAGAATCCAAACATAGAAAATCCACCATTTCAAAAGATGCTTAAAATGCATAAAACCAAACAAAATCCAAATCAATATAGTTAAGGGCAAAATTACGATGGAGTTTTATGTAGCTTTTTGTGCATTATGATTTGTTCAATTCAATCAACTAAAAAAGGAGGTTAGTCTCTATTTGATCAAAATGGTTTTATTCTAATGGAAAAAATAATAAAAATGGCACATGTCTTTATAAAACTGATTTGATGTACAATATATGTAATATCATTCTATAAAATGTCAAGCAAATATGAAATACAGATATAATACTAGTATTTGAAAATAAAACAATATACAAACTATTTGGTAGTTTTTTTTACACTGTTGTTCCTATGCTGCCAGCGTCTGACGTCATACTTTCAGAAATTGATTTATTGTGTTCCCTGGATGCTACACTAGATGTTGAGTGTGTATTGGGTCGGTGGTGTGGTCTTTGATGGTGACCATGATGACCACGCCTTGGTCCATTGTCTCTAGAATCAAAACTTGAAGTGCTTGTTTTTGGTCGTCTCTCGCTAGGAAGAGAACCATGTGGGCTATGGTCGCTAGGATGACGTCCACGCGGACTTCGATCACTAGGAGGATGCCCTCGAGGACTTTCGTGACCGTGGTCTAATCGATTCTTTTGATATGAGCTGTGGTCGCGTTCACGGTTTGAATGATCCCGGCGTCGTTTAGCACCTGGACTTTCATCTCGAATGGGAATGTCACGTGGGCGTCTAGCACGTGACTCTGGCATGGGGTCAGAAACCACACTGTACTTGTCAGATTTGGTTTCTACGCTTGATACCGAGTCTGCATAGTTCCTTTGTCTGAAGTTTTGAGGTTCGCTTTTAACAGAAAATGGTGCTGATTTATGGGATATTTTATTGCTTGCCGTTTCAATGTCACTATCATCCTCCTGGTGTGCTAATGGAGGGAAATTACTTAAACTTGTGTCTCTACTTCTAGCTTGGGTGGAAATACTTGTTGCATAACCCAAGTTTTCTCGCTTGTAATCGGTTGTATCTACAAATAAAGTACGCAAATGTTTTTATTGACGTAAACATTAAAGGGTCTGACTGTATTTTCCAGTGGGTTTAATAATGTCACCCCGTTTGGTTATAGCACGTGATTAAATAATATCTTTACTTTTGTGTAACAATTATTCATAAGGCTACATTTAATAAAAACTCTTCACTCTTTAATAAAACAAAAAAGAAATGTGTGCTGTGTACACAGTAAAGCTTGATATTTAACTTATCTATTAAAAATCATGCTCAGTTAACAACATATTGTTCACAAAATTTAAATAAACCGACATGGGATTATTTATATATACACGTATATACGACAGTGGTGCATTTCCATAACTATTTTTTGTACATTATTATTATGTTATCGAGAGAGGACTTTATAAATACTTGAGCTTGTGTCCGATTCCCTTTTAAATTGTTTGATATGTTCGATATGTTTGATTTTTTTTTACATCAGTCTATAACTGCTTCTTAGCTAGCTAACTGCGAGTGTTCTCAGGAGAGTTCCTCTACGTCTCGTGGTTCTCGTATAGTACTCTTGTCATAGGCGGATCCAGGGGGGGCCTGAGGGGCCCGCCCCCCCCCCCTTTTGGCGGAAAAAAAATGTTGAATATATAGGAAATCATTGAAGCGTGACCAAAGCGGGCCCCCTCTTAGGCCAGTCAGTGGGCCCCCTCTTTTCAGAATCTCTGGATCCGCCTCTGCTTGTCTCAGGTTCTCTCTTGGTGAATTGAACTTTTATAGATTTGATTTTTAATGTGTTTTATTTTTGTGCATTGTACAAGAAGGTTGGGCCCAAAAAAACTAGTTTAACTCCGCCACATTTTATATTTGCCTGTCTTAAGCCAGGAATCCTTGTCAAAGCTTTTGTTTGTCCCTGTCAACTATCTGTTTTTCTGTTCTATGTCCAGAAATGGGTCTTTCGTTGATAATTTGGGGATTTGTTTGAATCTTATGTATTGTAGTTTTAGTCTTGGGCCAATGCAAGACTGCGAGCAGTGACCTCTGGTCACGTTGAAGACTGCTGGCTGTTTTCTTTTGTGATTTTTAAACTGCCGTTTCTTTGTGTTGGTTGTGTCGCTTACACTTATTCCACATCTCTTTATTGTCTATTTCAAATAAAATATGTTTAAACTTACTTTAAACTATACATACTCCTAGTATAAACATATTTTAACAGAAATCTAACTTCAAAACTAAAACAGACAATTCATCTATATAACTGACACCAATCAGCTAGAATCGTTCCATATTGTGTGATCTGATCTTCACTTACCACTCATTTTTTCAGAATTACCAATGTATGCTACACTGGGTTTTTGCTGGGTGGGATATAAGTTACTATCCTTGTCTCTCAGTTTAGATCGTCTGATGTACAGAAATATACCACCAGCAATCAGAACAAAGAACACTAGAACTCCTATGATAATGCCACCGATAGCGCCACCCGATCTGAAAGTCAAAACAGCAAATAACACAAATGTTAAATGAAATTCAAGAAAAACTTATATATAAAATTTTTGAATGTCCCTTAAATACCTGGTAAGTCAATATTTCTAGAAAAGTGACATTAAAAAAATATACATAAAACGAGACCTGTGTCAACGTCTTTTTCCAAATAAGGAAATAAACTCATAGATTCCAATTTTAGACCAAGAAGGGTATATTTTTCAGACAAAGTTTTAAGACATTCTGAAAGAGGTGCACATCTTCATTATACATGTTACAGGGAATGTGTGTAATTATATTGATTACATGAAATCCCTAAAAACTCGGGGATTAAATGAAATCGCTTAATATCTTGGGGATTACATGTAAACCCTATTTTTTTTCAAGGGATTACATGAAATCCTAGATTTTTTTTCAATATTTTTTCACGTTTTCCCTGACCCTCAACATTCACAAACTCTGACAGTAGCGATGATTGGAGGATTTGATGGGGTTAATACCGTTGCTAAGGTAGATAAACCCTAACTGCAAATTCTTACAGAGAGTTATCATCCAGATATGTGGGACAGCATGGGTCGGTGGTACTTGTAGAACAACATCCACTATAACACTGTTTCTGTCCATTATAGTTGTTCTGTGGATTCTGTGGGTCTATGATGCTGAAAAAGCATGTTGTGGGTTGACTCTGGCCAAACACTAGAACTGTAAAATAAGTGTAAATTTGATGTACAATAAGTGCCTTGAAACACATGGAACAGTTGTGGTTGGACTCTGACTAAACCCTAAAGAACCGAGAAACAAGTACATTTTGTGTACTGACTGACAAGAATCTAGAACTGGGAAACAAGTATTCAGTTTCATTACATGCCCCCGGTACACGCCATGGGTGTATTCTGACAAAACCGTGGAATGAACATATTTTTTTTCACTGTTTATACGGATTGGATAAAGTGTAGGTTCAACAACATTGTTCTTTCAGTAGTGTTATATTTGGGCCACTTCCGAATTTGTAGGATATACGATATATGGTTTCACGCACAGGGGCTTGGATTCTGGTCATTTATATTGACTTAAAAAAATCAACCACCAACTCTATAATACCCACGTGGGTATTATAGAGTAGGGGGTTGATTTTGGGGTATTTGTGGTTTCACGTGCATAAAGATTTTCATGAAATGTTTTTTTTTAAATATAATCTTATTATCTATATAATATTGTTTTATATAATAAAAAATATATATATATTGAATTTTATCAATATCTAAATTCTTCCTTATCATTTTTCAACGTTTTTTAATATATGATATTTAAACGAATATCTTCAATGTCAGGGTTTGAGACATGATTGTTATATTGTGTAAAAATGTCCCATGATATCTGATCCCGGGATCTGATCAAAGATATTCGAATATATTCTCACACCAACGATACAACATTGTACCATGTATATTATGTCATTGGTCCTGTTTATCATATGTTTTGAATGTGGTTTAAATAACTTTTTTACGCATTTCATTATTTTTTTTCAATCGTCCATACTAAACCCTAATTCCTATAATATACATGTTCATGTTAAAACTTTAAACAAATACGAGAATTGTTTGAAATATTAGATATTTATAATAGGAGGTTCAAATTAGTCTACACATAAATGATAATGTAAATGTATAACCTAGAGGTAAATACGTAAACAATCCGGAAATGGTCGGATTTTAAATGTACAGTTACAGTAAAATTTAATCTTATAAAGACAATGGTAGCTTAAAAACTCTGATAATTATGTAATATTTACCAGGTGAGCTGAAAAGTATGATTAGTCCAAAAACTACTGTTTTTAACTTCGGCATTTTTCCCTATCCTTTGTGTCAACACATCTTGCGATTAATCATTTTTACCTGTAATCTAATTTTAGACAGGTGAATCCTAGGGAAGTACCTTGTAATAATGCGTCATTCCTTTTGAATTCTAGCGGTAAATTACTTATCAAAAAGTGCCAGATGAACAATTGTTAAGTGACAAATACCGGTCGATTACTTTTTCAGCTAAAATACCTCTGTTAAACACGTCCTATGCACGATTTGAAAAAGTCTCTTGTGGGGCCCGGGAGGCGAATATACAAAAGTGCGAACATGTCTGCAGCAGAGCCAAACTTGTCGTAAGAGGCGACTAAAGGTCTTGGGATTCTGACATCGGAGTTAGTGCTCAGCCCACAGAGCGCGTGTGTATCATAGGTGGCTGAATAGTTAGGGTGGCGGCCCTCGTCTACGGGGGTTGTTAGGTCTATATTACGGAAACCCTGACCGCTGACCATAGTGGGTCAACGTGTATGGAGCGTGTCACGCTTTATGCATGTAGAAGACCCCATTGTGGACCGCCACGTAGTGCACCACATAGGCTAAATTTTTCGCCCATACCCACCCCTCCCCCTTTTCTGTGGTCTTCGAAATCGCTGTTCCTTTGTTTACCGCCCCACCCCCACATTTCATTTATCATCATCATCATTTCATGTTCATTTTATCATCCTTTTCATGTTCATTTTATCATCCTTTTCATGCTCATCGCCTTTAAATAACCTATATAGCATTACAAGGGCGTGAAACACCAACTCACCCACAGTAATTTGAAAAAACAAAACAAAAAACATAAACATTCAAACTTTTGATTGTAACTATGAGTTAATTACAAGGCAGAAGGTTTTGGATATCTCAAATTGTAAGAAAGAACACTCGAAAACAAAATGAAAGAGACATTGTCACTTGAAGGTAATACAACCAGAACAAACATAAACGACATAATATATCCAACCACACAAAACGTTATATTTAACATTACTAACAACCAACCAGAAACGCAAATTAATGTAATACTATATAGCTAGTTTTGAGACGCACCTGAGAGACGCACGCTATTGTGTCCTTTTCAAATTCTGATTTCGGAAACGTCGGCTTGAAAATCGACGTTTTATCTATGGTTTTATCTAATCAGGATAATAAATCTAGTACTAGAAGGCGAGGGTCTGGGGGTCGCCTAGACTTAAAAAAGCTATTAATAATAGACTTTTCGTTAGAAGATTCCACTTTTTGGCTAACCCAAGATACTTTTATTTCATAATTATTTTAGAGATTGGTTATGCTTATAAGTTGAATGAGGCAGCAAAAGCATGCAATTTGCTTTATATACTTTTCCTTAGTTCAGTTTAATTGCAAAAATCTTTAACATCTAACTTTAATGATATACATGTAAAACATACCATCAAGTCCAAAACTAGAAACCAATTAGATCTTGGTAGATGCTAAAAAATACCATCATCAGCTGGTACTAAAGTTTCTAATATTGCTAAACCGAACCTTGAAAAATCTACGGGAAACAAAAACGATATTGTTATGATGCTCCCCATGGAGGATCTGTTAAACTTACTTGTCATATAAGGACCACGAAACCTATGTTCACGAGAAATCCCTTTTATTGTCTTTTTCAAAGAAGATTTTCAGATTTTTTGGGTAGATTATCAGAGTCATAAACGAAAATACTTTGGTACAAGGCGAACAAGCCTTGGATTTACTTTAAGTCCAAGGCTTGTCCGCCTTGTACCATTGTTTTTTTTTCATAGCGGTACGTAATACAAAAGAAAAATTAAATCGATTCTGGAATAAAATCCGAAGCTTATTGGCAAATAGATTATTGCTTTGTGCAAATGTTCGCGGCAATCAGACGTGTAACAAGCCTGCAAGGGGAAGACTTACATATGTTACGCTGGGCGTGCATTTTTATAAGTTAACAAGATTTCATGCATTTGTTGCGTGTGCAGGAAAGATAAAGTCCTTTGCTAACCATTTTTATTAAAAAAAAATCCCGATTATAAAGGTATGCAGATTTCACATATTTATTTCATTAAAAGTTTTGGATTTTTTTATCTGTGAGGGAAATGATTTTTTTATTAATGGACGCAATATTGTGCATTATGTCTTATGTCCTTATGATCTAATTGTATAAACTGTGTACTGCTAGCGAACTTAAATGCGCTACGCCAAATCAAAGGTATCAAACAAGCTACATTTTTGTAGTATATATGCCCTAGAATGAGCTTTTGCAATATTCCCACCGCAATGCCAGAATAACGTTTAGAGAGTAGGTCAAAATCGTTTAGCCTCAGGGTGAAGTCTTGATGGTGGGCGTATTAATCTTTGTTACAATATTTGTTGCCTTTGTAGAGGCTTCAACATTTAAGGTTAAATGTCTTTCCCGCATTGTTTTTATTTTCGTTTATCCTGAAGGACACAAATCAATTCCAAAGACCATCCACATCAATGGTGCAAAGAGAGATAAAAAAAACTGGTTTAACCCTACCCTTTTCAGTGGTCTTCATAATTTACTGTTCTTTTGTTTCCATCCGATTCCGTGTTTATCCATCTTTTCATGTTCATTTGATCATTTTCTTCAAGTTAATCGCCTGGTCCCGGCGACACCTTTATACCAGTACGGTAGCTACCTATACTTTCTTACTCTTGATCTGATCACCTAAATTTCCTAAATTTTCGACCACATAGGCTAAATTTTCCGCCCATACCCACCCCTCCCCTTTTTCTGTAGTCTTCGAAATTGCTGTTCCTTTGTTTCCCGCCCCACCCCCACATTTCACTTATCATCATCATCATTTCATGTTCATTTTATCATCCTTTTCATGCTCATCGCCTTTTAATAAATAACCGATATAGCGTTAACCAACTCACTCACAGTAATTGAAAAAACAAATAAAAAAACATAAACATTCAAACTTTTGATCAAGTCTTGTAGTGTAGCTATGAGTTTAAAATTACAAGGCAGAAGGTTGTGGATATGCTCTCCCTACTGACTCAAATTGTAAGAAAGAGCACTCGAAGACAAAATGAAAGAGACATTGACAATTGAAGGTAATACAACCAGAACAAACATAAACGACATAATATATCCAACCACACAAAACGTTATATTTAACATTACTAACAACCAACCAGAAACGCAAATTAATGTAATACTATATAGCTAGTTTTGAGACGCACCTGAGAGACGCACGCTATTGTGTCCTTTTCCAACTCTGATTTCGGAAACGTCGGCTTGAAAATCGACGTTTTATCTATAGTTTTATCTAATCAGGTCAATAAATCTAGTACTAGAAGGCGAGGGTCTGGGGGTCGCCTAGGCCTAAAAAAGCTATTAATAATAGACTTTTCGTTAGAAGATTCCACTTTTTGGCTAACCAAGATACTTTTTTCAATATTCCGTCCGCTTCTGCTTATGGAGTCTTCGTATCACAGTTGATTCGTTACTCCAGAGCTTGCGGGAATTACATCGATTTCCTTGGCAGAGCGTCACGTTTAATTATGTTGCTTCACGGTTGCTGTCTTCTTTCAATAAATTTTACGGCAGCCACCGTGCACTCGTAGACAAATATGAGATTTCTATCTCTCAAATGAGTGCAGATGTTGGTTTGTCGTAGAAATTTATTTTGACTTCCTTTACCGGATTTGACACACTGAATTGGAAATTAGCAACACGACGGGTGTCCTATAGCAGGCAGGAACCGCTTACTCTTTCGGAGCACCTGACTTCACTCTTGTCACGACTTGAGTTCGCGTTGTTGATATCCTTTGGTTGATTTTGTGTTTTGTGTTTCTTCGTGCTGTTTTTGTTCGTGTTTACTGGTTTCGTCGTTGGCCTTTCGGACTATTGACACTTGAATGTCCCATTGGCGCCACTTTGCTTCTTAGCAAGAACAAAACAAGACTGAAGCTTAAGCCGGTATTGGCTGTTGGGTTACGTATTAGTGCTATTTTACATTTCAGCCGATTCAGCGATTGCATCATTTTCCATTTTATTGTTTCTCTAAAATAATTGGCAATAGTCATTTGAAGAGAAATCTAAAAAAAATATTTTATTAGCTTGGTTGTTCTGATGCATTCATTAGCTTGTATTATACTAGGAAGCTACCGCAAAATGGGTTTTTTTTTGCAAAAATTCCAACCAAACCTTGAAATCGCAATTGAAAAGAGTAGTAGGTGGCAAAAACTCCTTTTTCATCCCAGAAAATCTTACAAAACCTGCTCGAAGTCATGACCATTTCTCCTCCCGATATATATTTAAAACATTTTCTGCTTTATTATGTCTTTACATTGCTATGGTTTGCTAGTTTATTGTCATACACATTGAAAATCATTTGCATTAAAACTTGTCCCTGTGTATTTTGATATTTTAACGCCACTCCTACATGTTGGTTGTAGTTCCTGGTTTTTGGAACAAAGGCTATTTAATGCATAGTGTACCTGTCATATGAGTCGAAAGTCGAAAGTCGCAACCAAAATTCAGGAACCCGGACTTGTCCTGGTAAATAGAATCGTCTTGACAATATAAACACGATTTCTGGCTTAAAAAATACAGGCTTAACTATTGTTTTTGATATATTTAAGATCTTTGACAAATTTCACATGGGGTGACATTCTCTGATTCTTGCAAAAAGTGTTCTTTCACTCAGTATCAATTAATAAACTTCCGGGAAACAATATTTGGTTGACATTTGCGGGATTTCCAGGTGTGAGATTCTGTCTAAAAATGTTGATCTACTATGTTTGTTAAATGCATTTTTAGGTAAAGTAACCGGATGACAAGTTTATATAATATCAACAACAAAAAAACTAAAATCTGAGTTAAATCTTTAATAAATGAATTTTTATACAGGACGTACAGCTGTACATTTGTGAATGTAAATATGGTTTGATGAGGAAACTGCTTTTCATCACACACACACCCCAAACCAAAAACGCTTTGCATCATCATATTATACTACACACCCACCTCCCTACACACACACCCCAAACCAAACAGCCAAATACGCTTTGCATCCTCATATACTACACACCCACCCACCTACACACACCCACAAACACTGTCTTAACTGACAACCAGGCTGTCAACTTAAATATTGTTACAAATGAACATACTATAAGCACACGTAATGCAGCATCCATATGAAAACCATCTTCCTGGTTGTCGATGTGGTCTTCTATGGCTTATAATTTTTGGATTATGACAATATAAATTTACCCTGTCCCTGTTTAATTGGCACTCTATTCACCTACATAGTGTTTATTATACCAGTATTGTTTTAGACTGTGCTAGCTGTTATATATTGCCTGTTATGGCATCTTGGTAAGATGGCGGAGGAGAGTTAAGATTGGCAATGGACGGCGCGGACGCTTCTGGCAAAAATCCTCCGTTCACGTATTGGTTTTCTATAGATCCTGTACAAAAATAAATGAAACGTGCAGTTCATTTGTACTAGATACATATCACTAAAATTTACACTAACAAATTCAACCGGAACTTTTAACGAAACAACGAGTTTTGATATGTATTTAAATGCATTTTTTTATTATGATATAATTTCATTTTTTAAAATGCCTGTATAGCAGGTTCGGACTTGGTTAGTTTTAATTTATCTGATATCTTTCTACCTGTTGGTGCTTATCATAAACATTCCGAGTTTCATCATCTTGTTGTCTAATGTATTTTTATGAATACTCAGTTATGAACATATATATATCAACGTTTTGATCGATTTCTGATGATTGGCAAATGATATCTTACTTAAAGACAAAGTAGACAAGAAACTTACTAAGTCTATTGTCATTGGCAGGCTTTGATGTTTTCAAGGTTTTTTGTTTATACGTGCTCTCGTTGTTTGATTGTTCTTTCCGCTTACATAGATTACAGAAACACAAAACAACCATAAACAGCACAACGAGACCACCTATCCCTCCAAAGACAATACCAGCTATTGTACCAACGGACCTGTAAATAGAATAAAACTATCATAAACAACACAACGAGTCCACCTATCCCTCCAAATACAATACCACCTATAGTACCTCGACCTGTAAATAGAAGAAGACTGAAATGGAAGCTGTCTAAAGTTTTAAACATTTATTCAAAATTACAAGCAAGAAGAACCAATACAATACCAGAGTTTTCTCTCCCAGCATGATCCTGGCTGTGTTTCCTTGTGGTCTTTTTCAATTCCGGACTGCGTCGTGTACACTTATTCCACATCTCATTATCTTTTATCGTTAAATGTAAACTTTAGCAAAATTTGTAATTGTATAGACTTTTAGAAACCTCCAAGAGGTAAACATGGAAACAATGATCAAACAAAATGGAAGAAAATCAAGATAAAAACCAGAAACAGCGACAAGTTTCAATATATACGTTTTATTTAACCCTTCATGTTTCTAAATATTAAGGAACAATTAAGATAATTACAAAATAGATGTAAGCCATGAAGTAACATTTGTTAGTTTTTTTTTTAATAAGAAATCTTACAATTGGTCATATTTACTCTCAGCTGACATAATTTTCTTCCTTCAACCTAATGTTCTTGATCATTTTACTCTTTAAATAAAAAAACTATAAATTAATGACAACACACACACACAAACACACACACTAGAAAGTGAAAAGAAACAAAAAAGGCTCAACATAATACAAATTAAATGCTTCACCAAATAATTATTTATTAAATATATTTCTCTTTATTAAAAGCGCAGAGTACATTGCTGACAAATCCAGGCGCTTTGCCCACATTGCGACTGGAATGTTGAAATCGGATAATCCTGTATTAATGTATGCCGGGGTCAAGTCATAATACAGAAAACTGAAACCCACAGGTCAGCCTAGTCGATACAAACGGTCAAAGCTACGAAAGACCAGTAGCGCCACTAGTTCTTTCACATTTCTCGATTGGAACTACAAATAACAAAGTTCCAAGTTAACATTTCTCAGTTCCAGGTTGACATTTCTCACTTCTAAGTTGACATTTCTTACTTCCAAGTGGGTATTTCTTACTTCTAAGTTGACATTTCTCAGTTCCAAGTTGACATTTCTCAGTTCCAACCTGGAAGTGAGAAATGTCAAGTCTTTCGTACATAGCAGCACTGAATTGCCAGATCTTATAATTCCCATTTCCAGTTACAGTAAAAACTTGTTCTCTCGACTGGGTCCGCATTTCCAACACTTCTTCATCATTTCCTGTTCATTGTATCACCCTTGCATGTTCATTTCCATAGTAGAGCCGCATTCGTTCTGATTGGGAGTAATGCAATTACAAGCAACAAACATAATTCTTTCATTCAATTTATAAGACACATTCTGGTCAGAGTTATTTGTACATATTAGACTTTTATGACCACAAATGACATTACATAAAATTACATATCTTTAGGCAACATGTATACTACACATATATATATAGGTTTAAAGAAAATACATTTAGAATAGAATCGATAACTTTATACATTTTAAATAATCATTAAATCATTTCTTTGGGAAAGTTTAATGCAACAAATATGAATTGAAAGTAATGAAATAGAGTACACAGGACATGTACATCATAGATTTATAAACCGTACAAAATATCATAAAATTTTCAGATTTTTTTTATAAAGCTCAGTTTACAGAAAAAAAATTCAATTTTACCTATCATACGTAACTATAGTATACATACCCTCATATGGTTTTTGATATATCAAGACGTAAACACTTGTTTAGTCGGTTCTTTTTTTAAACATAAGATAAGTTGTTCTAATCTTGAAACAAAATAACAATCGACATTTATCATACAGGTAACCTTTACACCTCCTCGAGGGTGAAAGATCAATATATTTTAGTAAAAATTTAAACTTCAGCAGATTTATCTTTCCTATGTCCTGTCTTTATTATGTGTATTTTACCGTCTTGTACGTACTAAGTCTCAATCATTAAATGGAGGGGGGCTATTTGTTTTTGTGATTGCGACACAAAGTCAGGGAAACATGTACATTTTATTCTATAAAAACTAGACCAAAACAAAATCAAACCTGTTGAGACTACGTCAGCTTGACTGTTTTGGACATTTATAAACCAGTAAACCAATTCCCCATTAAATGAATATTTTTGTCTGGCATTCCAGCTTTCCCTGAATCATACATAAGAATTATCTAGTTTTTAATGTCACAATCAAAGAAAGAACAAATACATACAAGAAATCCCCAAAAGAGTCAAATACCACCGTTGCTGTTTATCTTGTTTACATTTATAATGATACAAACATTTGAAGTAAACCACCATGCATAAAAAATAGTGAAATAGATATAATAATGTTATTCAATAATTCGTGTGTGTTCTTTCATAGCGTTGGAAAATGTCTCCACAGTGTACCTCTAGAACTAAAAATGTCTCCACAGTGTATCTCTAGAACTGAAAATATCTCCACAGTGTACCTCTAGAACTGGCCTCTAGAACTGAAAATGTCTCCCCAGTGTACCTATAGAACTGAAAATGTCTCCACAGTGTACCTCTAGAACCGAAAATGTCTGCACAGTGTGCCTCTAGAACTTAAAATGTCTCCACAGTGTACCTCTAGAACTGAAAATGTCTCCACGGTGTACCTATAGAACTGAAAATGTCTCCACAGTGTACCTCTAGAACTAAAAATGTCTCCACAGTGTACCTGAAGAACTGAAAATGTCTCCACAGTGCACCTCTAGAATTGAAAATGTCTCCACAGTGTACCTCTAGAACTGAAAATGTCTCCACATTGTATCTCTAGAACTTAAAATGACTCCACAGTGTACCTCTAGAACTGAAAATGTCTCCACAGTGTACCTCTATATAGAACTAATACTAGTCGTTTCATACATTATACATATTATAACGAATAATTGATCACCCCGAGATACCAGTATCAGTTACAGGGCCAAAACATTACAACGTGTAAGCAATTTCGTTGTGTCTCAGATGGGACACTCAATCACAAAAAATAATTATTTATCCCACACGCTAGATAAAATAACGAAACAGTCGTGATACTTATGGCGGAGCTAATGCTGTTCCACAGAAACTGCAAGTTGAATTGAAATCGGACAAGTTGAAGTCCTTATGCTTTAATATGCAGACCTGTGGATTTTTTTAAATGTAAAGAGTAGCGTACAATTATTCCAAATCTCTTTATAGTCTATTTGAACAAAGAAACAGTTTTTTTTTTTTTTTTTAATTTGTACTGTCCTTAATCTCAAATTATTTTGAATATATGATATATGAGATTCAGAAATTCATCAAACCCAAAGGACATCAGTTAAACGGAAAGTTAAATTAAAAGATGTTTAGAAGTAATCGTAAGTCCGCTTCATATATAGTAATGTTGACACAAGTCAGCAAACAGTGGCACATAATAAGAATCACGTAACTATACAAATTGATTGTCGATTAAAAAGTTTAGTATAAAATTTTTAATGTTTTTCTTAATTGTTCTTTTTACTAGACTCATGCACGACAAAATACGTCTTAGCATAATCGACTTCCAGATATTTGTCCCTTGACTTTCTGTTCTTTCTTCAAGAAACTACAATTTATCATATTGCTTATCGAGATTTATGTTTTTCACGTGGAATCGAAGAATGCATTTTGGTGCTTTTAAATGTTTTGATGCTCACCCCTAGTAAGGTGAATTCACGACGATCAGGAAAGTCCAGTGAAGGATTCACGTAATGTTGTATTTGGTGGGTTAAATTCGTCCCTTTTTCGATCAATATTGTTTACAAAACACACATACAATGCACACCTGAGCATTGTTAATAAACATAAACCTATGTATTATTTATATTTCTTTATAATTTACATTTTTGTATTGATTTCAATAAAATGTGAAAGTTTGGTTAATCTATGAATAATGGTTTAAAAGTTATGACTAAAAAGGTTATACATTTTATAACTCTAAATTAAAAGTAAACAACACATTTCAAACTTATGATAAAGCATGCCATGTGTACCAACGTTCTTTTTAAATCATTCTAAATTAAAACATGCAAGGAGAGTACTGCCAACTGTTTAAGAAAATCAAATTAGTTAACCCATCAAACCGGTAATTTGTCTCACCATTTTAGAGGATTCAGTTTTGTTCAGTTATAGACTTCGGTTTTGGTAAATTGTGGATACTGTTTTGTCGGGTTATATCATACATTTTTATGGTTATTTACATAAGATTGCTTAATTATAAGTAGCATAATTGACCAATTTTACTGTAACTCATTTCGTGTTATCCAGGAACTAATAGAATTCGTTAATTCGGATATCATGCATGCTTACATTCCAAACTTTGTACTTGTTATATGCTTACAACCTTTTGGGTAAAATTTGCATTAATAAAGCTATAATAGATTAATTTCTTCATTCATATGAAGCAGACTTCTTACAATCAGTCCCGTGCGGGGCCCGGGAGGCGAATAGGCCCGCAGCAGCGCTAAGCTTGTCTTTAAAAGTCCACTAAAGAGCGCTCAGAAACCTGACATCGGGGTCACAAAGCGACTGGGATGTGTGCCTCAGGTGGATGAATGGGGCAGCCCTGACATCGAGGAATGCGGGGTCGTCAGGCGATAATGCGGAAAACCTGACCGCTAACCATAGTGGTGCACTGTGTTGGGAAAAATGTCACGTTCCTCGCACGTTTAAGAACCCTGCTGCAGGTCTCGGTAAGAGTAGGACCCGTAGGATCCCCATGCAGGAGGCAAAATTTCCCGTCCCTACCCATCACTCCTTTTTCCAGTGGCAGTCAAAACTCTCCTTCCCGATTGGCCTTGTGTCCCTATTCCCTCCACTTCATCATCATTTCATGTTCATTGTATCACCATTTTCATGTTCATCTCCCGGATATAGCCGAAATCGTGCTGCTTGGGAGTAAAGCAATAACTAACTAACTAACTAACTCTTACAACCACTTCTAGACAAGAAAGGATCGTAGACTAGCTCTCTCTTTTAACTTCACTTTCCGTTACATTGATGATGTCCTTTCACTGAACGATTCTCAATGCTCATTTATCGTCAGAAATTTGAGATAAAGGACACAACGGATTCTAAAATCTCGAAATAAACTCCAATGGAAAACGTTTAACAAAACTCTTTAAAAAACGTGATGACTTCAATAAATATTCAAGTCGTCAACTTTTATACTCCTTGTGTAGCAAAATTCCATTTACTCCAGCAAATGGAGTTTAAGTTCCACAATTGAAGCTTGCGGTAATATTACATCGATTTCCTTGGCAAAGCGTCACAAATATGACACAAAAAGTGCTAACACAGGGCTATGTTGCTCCTTGATTGCTGTCTTGACTCAAGAAATTTACGGAAGACATCATGAGCTCAAAAACAAATATGGGATTTCTCTCTTTCAGATGAGTACAGATGTTGGTTTGTCATAGGGTTTTGTTTAATCTTCCTTTACCGGAATCGACACGCTGAATTTGAAATTGGCAGTGCGACGAATGTTAAATAGCATGCATACAGGAACTGCTTACTTTTCCAGAGCACACGAGTTCACTTTCGTTCAACTTGAGTTTGCGTCGTTGATAACTGTTTTGTTGATTTTGTGTTTGTTTTATGTTTTGTGTTTCTTCGTGCTGTTCACGTTCATGTGTTCTGATTTTGTCGTTCCCCTTTTTGACTTTTAACACTCGAATGCCCTACTTGATTTTTGTCAAAATACTTGGAGTTTTTGCAAATACTTATAAGTAAGAATTGAATTAATATGACCCTAAAATATCTTAAAATGCTCCTAAAACGTATTTTAATTTAATGTTTGAATCAAATGGAATTAAATGCCTCATCTCAGATTTTTCTAGATCTGGAAGGGGGTGCATCTACATGCAGTCTCATTTTTGAAACGAACCTGCATTACCAATAACTGTGAATTGGTTGGGAAAAATGTCACGTTCCTCGCACGTTAAAGAACCCTGCTGCAGGTCTCGGTAAGAGTAGGACAGACACATTTCATTTCGTTACAGTATTTACTATTTTCGAATTGCAAAACCTCCGTGCGGGTCCCGGGTGGCAAATAGGCCCGTAGCAGCGCTTTAGCTTATCGGTAAACGTCCACTTAAAATCGCTCAGAAACCCTTCGTCGCGTCAGGCCGCTTTGCCCAAATAGCGACTGGGATGTGTGCCCAAAGTGGTTGGAAAAACATAACCCAGCTGCAGAAGGATCCCATGTAGGAGGCTTAATTGTCCGTCCAGGTTACCAATAAATCCTTTTTCCAATGGCAGTCAAAAACTATCCTCGCTGATTGGCCTGAAGTCCCCATTGTCTAATTCATCATCATTTCATGTTCATTGTATCAACCTTTTTATGTACATCTCCCGAGAGTTCGGAGTAAAGGCAAAACTTACTAACTTACTAACGAATAAAAAAAACGGGATTGGGGATTTATTTATAGATAAATGAGTTGGTGCTTCCGTTATTTGAGACCCATGCTTGATATCTGAGGTGCACTTTTTCGGGGGAGGGGTTTGGCCTGCGTGGCAGGGCGGGCAATAAGTGTTACTTTGCAAGCGGTGGCGACGACGGCGTCGGCGTTTAATGCTATCAATTTTTCAGTGTTTGAGTTATATGAGCACCTTATGTTGACAAAAGTTGGTATGCATATGCCCCAGTAAAGTAGCTTTGGTTTTGTTTTAAAATTTAATAGAAGTTCTTGCACAAAATCGGGTTTACTTGAAACACATTTATCCTCAAAACAAAGAAAGATTCTTTCTGTCCGTTCGACTAGTTGACAGGGACATTTAGGACCGTCCATAAACTACAAAAGCGCTTATGAAACATTTTTTAAAAAACTTACAAAACCTTAAGGTTTCCAGAAATTTGTATCTCATTTCTCGTCAGCCGTAGCAAAATTTATTTTCTGGAACTTTGCTGTAATTTCTATTTCAGATGGATATGAGTAAGAGAAAACTCAAAAGAGATGAGAAATGTATCAAAAATCATTTTGCATTCGCTTGTAAGACAATAAATTTTAAGATGAAATGGTAGAATTTCTAAATTTTTCTATAACCGTTTGTTTAGGGATAATAAACTCTTAATGATCTTTTTCGCTTTCGAGCATATCTAGAAATTCAACCAAATATGCAAAGCCTTGATTGATGTACATATTGATTGTATTATTTTCGCTAATAATAAGCATCTTATGTTTAACACAAACCTTTGATTCAATTTTGTCACACTATATTTTGTCACTAATGAGTCTTTTAACAATATTTTAGTTTCTTAATGTGGATATTTAACTTAACATTTTAAGTATGACTATGATTATCTTAAGTTATACAGCATTTGCCCACAGATATTAATACATATAAATTTAAATGTTTTTTTTTAAACCGATACTGAACCGAACTCCGTGCATTACCAGAACAGAATCCTCTTATTACCAGAACATTATCCGCCAATTTTTACATCTATTTTTTTAAGGTATACTAATTTTTTTTCAATACAAATTTTCAACTTGTCTCTAGTACGTATAATAGTCTTGCTTTGATGAAAAATATAGACACTTTATGCAAACAAAAACACAACTATCTGATGTTATAGTTTTCGTCATGAACATAATTCAACCTTGACGTTTTTCGTGAACTGTAACTTTATTTCAAAACAGATTTGTATATGCTTTTACGACTTTTTAGTTTTTTGTGGTACAAATAAAGAGACGGGGTTAAATTGATCATTTACCTTTCGAAAGACATTAATTTTGCAACAAAACAAAGTTGTTTACTTTTTTATTTAACCCGACAAAACTGAATCGTCTTACCAAATACAACTTTACGTGAATCCTTCACTGGACTTTCCTGATCGTCGTGAATCCACCTTACTAGGGGTGATGCTATTATAAAACGAAAATGACTTGGATTTAAGAACTGCCATGAGTACTTCACAGGGCAAGGTTGATCTACCAAAAAACTAACTTACCTAAGCCCCTGTCCTAAATTACCTCTGACTTTTTAAGGTTGTGTCGCATGCTTATTCCCATACTCATGACCAAATGCAAGATAAAACATCCATATTGGTTGAAAATGCAGCAAAGATAGGACTTCGTATAAAGAAGGAAAAGACCAAAATTATGAGAATAAATACAAATAACATCAATAATATTGAAATAGAAACCACACAACTTGAAAATGTAACATCATTTGTATATCTGGGAAGTGTAGTAAATTACCTTGGAGGAACAGAAGATGATGTGAAGGCAAGATTAGCAAAAGCATACACTGCTTTTGGCATGCTAAGAAAAGTCTGGAAATCAAGACAGATAACAACAAAGACGAAACTTAGAATATTTAATAGCAATGTCAAGTCGGTCTTGCTATATGGTTCAGAAACATGGAGCCTCACAGTCAACAACATAAACAGGCTGCAGATATTTGTCAACAAATGCTTGAGATCCATCCTTCAGATATGGTGGCCAAACAAAATCTCGAATGAAGAACTTTGGCAAAGAACAAATCAGACACCTATTGTTCAAGAAATTAAGAAAAGAAAATGGAAGTGGCTGGGTCACACTCTACGCAAAGGCAAGTCAAACATCACTTGCCAAGCACTTCAATGGACAAAAGAGGAAGACCAAGACTTACATGGAGAAGGGTACTGGAAAAAGAATGCTAGAGAAGGAATATACATGGAACAACATTCACCAACTTGCGAAAGACAGAGACAGATGGAGAAAGATTGTCAGTGGCCTATACTCCACAGGGGAGTGAAGAAGGCTTAAGTCAAAGTAAGTCAAATCACAACATATACTTGCTGTTTTAAGATTATGTGTGCTTTGGTCATCTCACACAAGGCACGAACAAAACAAAAAAAAGTAACATCATCTTTTCTGTCCAATCTTAACAGTCTCTACATATTGGCTTTAGATCAAATGTCTCATCTACTCTTACTGATCGATATAATAGACAGCTGGGGTATACTTGGAGTGAGTGAGTGAGTTGGTGTTTTACGCCCGTGCAACGCTATATAGGTTATTTACAGGCGATGAACATGAAAAGGATGATAAAATGAACATGAAATGATGATGATAAATGAAATATGGGAGTGGGGTGGGAAACAAAGGACCGGTAAATTTTGAAGAACCACAGGAAAAGGGGAGAGGTGGGTAGGGGCAGAAAATTTAGCCTATGTGGTGCACTACTTGGCAGTCCACAAAGGGGTCTTTTACGTGCATGAAGCGTGGCATTCTCCACACACGTTGGCCCACTATGGTCGGCGGTCAGGGTTTCCGTATTATAGACCTGACAACCCCCGCGGACGAGGGCCACCCTATTCAGCCACCTAGGGTACACACTTGGTCGCTCTGTGGGCTGAGCACTGACCCGACATCAGAATCCCAAGACCCTTAGTCGCCTCTTACGACAAGCTAGGCTCTGCTGCGGGCCTATTCGCCAGGTAGAGCCTTCGTTTTAACTTGCTATCCATACATATACTAATTAGAGGTAGCAAAAGACAATTTATAAAGACTAAACTATATAATCTTATTGCAAATCGCGTTTTAATGCTGGCGTCACACTGTCCCGATTTTGACATACGATGGACACACGAATGTGAAAATTTCAACTTCGTGCGAAGTTAGTCCCGAACTTGCTAAAAATCAAAATCAAGACCGAAGGGTATACGATTAGAACCGATGGCTAAGCGATCGAAAAAGTAGCACATACGAATAGCTGCGAACCGATTACGAAGTTGTTACGATGTTATTAAGATTAGTCGAGAATAAGATCCGAAGGAGACACGAATTTATACGACGGCTGTACGACGTCGTGATTAGCACACGATGGGTCTACGAAGCATCACGATGGGTATACGAAGTATGAAATATAATAACGCGATTTGCAATAAGATTATGTAATTTAGTCTATATAAATTGTCCTTTGCAGCCTCTAATTAGTATTTATGGATAACAAGTTAAAACGATGGCTCTCCAAGCAAACCCCTGCTGTCCCTGATGTCGATCAGTAAGTGTAGATAAGACATTTGATCTAAAGCTAATATGTAGAGCCTGTTAAGATAGAACAAAAAAGATGACGCTACTTTATCTTGTTTTGTTCGTGTGAGTTGACCGAAGCACACATAATCTGAAAACAAGAAGAATATGTTGTAACTATGTAGAAAGTTCAACAATTTTAGCTGTTGCGAACGATTCTTGAACAAAGCGTGTCAACCTTATAATACATAACTTCGTTTCCGGTCCCGTATACCGGTATCTAAGTCAGTCCAAATTAAGGTCACGTAAATATTGATCTCAGCAACCCGTAATGGTGGACTGGTATACAGTACATACCAAAAAGCAGTTTAATAACTATAATTAAGGGTTTAGAAAAAAGTGTGGGAAACTGATATTTCAGTGAAATCCCAAAGTTCAAAGGGTCCTAACTCTGTAAAAAATTGCGGACCGGAACAACTTAACCGTTAGCTTGATCTTTAACTCATCATGGTAAGACGCACATACCAAAAATCAGTTTTAAGTTTAATATCTATATATAAGGTTTTTAAAAAAGTGCGAAAAAGTTTTTGTGACAGCGAGACGGCCGGGCCGGACAGACATACAAACGGGCAGACGGAGTGCAAACCTAAAGTCCCCTTCGGCTTTTGTCGGTAGGGGACTGATAAAAACTAAAGCAAGTTTAAAATGTTTAAACCTTTATTTCTGATATTGAAATTTAAGTATTAAAAGGTGCCACAAAAGCCTGGACGAGGACGCGAAAGAGGGAAGCGCCTAGCTTGAAAGAACAGGACGAAAAGAAAAGCGTCAGAAGATTCTAGATCCAGACTGTCTTCGCTTTGTTTTGTCTTTTCTTCTTGTACTTTTGAGACTGACCATTCTAGTTTCAATTTTTTTTTTAATTTCCTTTATCAATTTTTCGAAACTAAAAAAAATATGAATAAAGAATTAGTGAGGATACTGGTATCATAAGCTGCTGTCTTGTAAGTCTTCCTCCTGCTGCATTTTAATTATGAGGAAAAAAAACAGAGCTATACATGTACTAACTTTTCTTTTTCTAACGATTTATTGTAACACGCCCCTAACTGAATTGGATTAATAAATGTCCCTATAAGGCACATTTGACACGTTTGATATTTTTTTTTTACTTCAGAAATCGTACTGCTATAATTTGACCAGTGCCGTGTTTCCATCTCCATGCCATTACTCTATGCCATTACATTAGTTACGACGGATATACGAATACAAAGCGAGGTCTTTGCGACGCCGTGTTTCATTCGCACCACCTTCGGAGAGCTTCTTGTTTTATTCGTGCCGCCATCGTAAGATAAATTAAGCCGACGACACTTAAAAGGCAACACGAAATCAGAAGATGCTTTCACGAAGGCGTTACGATAGAAAGGATGGATTAACGAACACAACACGAACAAGGATCTTCGCACGAATCTTCGGGAGTTTTTTAACATGTTAAAAAATTAGGAAGGCATTACGAAGTTACTCCCGAAGTTGGAATATTTCAGCCGATGGTGCTACGATGGTAGAAGATGGCAACACGAATAGCGCGATTTGAATACGATCACTCCCGATTTTGAAAATATCCATAATCGTGTTTCCATCGGGGTCAAAATCGGGATAGTGTGACGCCAGCATAACGAACACTCGCAATTACTGACAGCTAGCTAAGAAGCATTTATCGAGTGATGTAAAAAATCAAACATATCGATTCTAAATCCAACATAGCTTTGAACCCTTATATGTGAAAAATAAGCCTGGTGACCTATCTTTATTGTAGTTTTATATGAAAGTTATCAACATTATTTGATATTTAAGTGCCACTTTTTATAAGAACCATGCAAAAAGCGATTCATGGGTGGAAAGCCTACACCACTTTATTTTTGATATGGTACTCCTACTAGCACCCTGATTCAATATTTTGTACTGTTTTTCTAAACAAGCCTTGGTCCTGAGAGAAAAAAAATATATAGAATGCATTGGAAAATTGTAAGAAAAGGAGATAACTCTTAAAACTGTCAATAATTTCAATAGAAACCATTGTAACAAAATTGCAAGATTTCTCCCAGGACCAGACAGTTATGAGCAAATTGTTATTTATTTCTTATTTTGTATACTTTGAACTATCTTTTGTCAAAAATAAACAACTGTAGCCTTTTTATCGATGAATCACTTTTCTTTAATTTTGCATGATTCTAAGGTGGAGTACTACTTTAAAAGACAATTAAATTAGATTTTTAATGAGCAGATATTTTCAGTCGGGTGTCCTCATTCACCTTAAACAAAAAATACATACACTTGCACTAATATCCTCATCAATGTGTATTGTGTATTGAATTTTATTAATGAACCAGAAAGTAACCTAGCATAAACCAATGACTGATGTGTTATTATAGTCGTGACTTTAGGCTAAATAGCCTCTGCAGCGACTTTTTTATACTTGCTATGTGCCATGGGTCGCCCAGCCCATGACACACCACCGCCAGTGTTAGCTGCTCTAGAGTATCATTTGTTATCGCTGGAGCAGGGCCCGTCTTCCACCACAGGATGTTACTGGTCGGAATTCTGAAAGACCATAATCCAATGAAATGACAGCAATATTTGAAGGTAAAGTGCACGACCAATCAAATTACAGATAAATATTCATATACGTTTTTAATAGTTCGTTTTGTGAATTGCAAAGAAATTAATAAAACACGTTGTGTGTCGTTTAAAAATGGAGACATATAAAAAAAAATCGTCGAATTCTAACATATTTGATCTTATTATATAGATATAGGTGAAATATCGTGATTTCCGAATTAAATAAATTTCTAGATTTTCACGGAGTTAATTACTAGATTTATCTAACTCGCGTGCGAATTTATCTAACCCTCGTGAAGTTTCCCGCGAAAAATACGTAACATAGATTAGTGCGCAATACACAATTCATCAATCAATATTTCTTTCGTTTTCATTATTTTGATGATCTATTAGTCATGTTTGTTTAAATTATCTATATAATAAATAGTAAAACTAATTCGGGGTGACGAATATCAATTTTAATGTCACTCGTGTCGAATAACGCTAGGGGATTCAACTCGTGCGCGGAACTTGTTCCGCCCACTTGTTGAATCCTGGCGTTATTCGAGACTCGTGAATAAAGAATAAAGAATAAAGTAGGCAAATTACTTGGTCTAGACTAAACTTACCGCGAAACCCAGCAGTAATTTTATGACTACATAAAGCAGCTAACGCTTGCATGAAAATGAATAAAATATCACGAGACAGTGACAAACAAGCGATTACATAAAATAAAATATTTATATTTTTCAGAGATAAAAAAATATGTATAATGTAAACTGTTAAATAGAATTTACCAATGGTATAGACCACGAAAATTACGTCTCAATGTCAAAGTAACCAACATTCAAGAATTTCTCATTCTGTCTAGGATATTATTGAAAACACAGGATTTCTTTGAAATAAATATTTATACATGTTAGAAAGATGTTTTAATATTCATAGGGTTTTTCTTAAAATCAAAATCAGTGCACTATCGAAAATGTATGATTCTCGGTAAGATTCCATCCCGATATAGCCGTAAATCAAAATGACTTCAAAACAATTCTTAGAAAGAAACAAAATACCACGGAATTAGTTATTATATACCACGGTAATAGGTTGTTTGAGTATATACTTTGCTTTTCTTTCCTTCTCCCTTACTAAGCTGAACTTTATTTCAATCCGTATCTTTTTTTACATCATTTTTTCATTGACTTATTTGTTGACCTTTTCTGTATTGTCGTTTCATTAGATCAGTCAAGTTATAAAAATAGTTTGGGTATCTTGTGTGGCTGATGAAGATGGAAGGCTTTCATTTTGCCAACCCTAACTGTGTGCCAACCATTTAGAAAAAAATTAATCAATATACATGTATAAGGTCAAGTTTTTAAGGTCGAGAGAATATATAGTTCACACAAATGACAAATAGTTTTAAAAACCTTTTCTTAAAGGTAAATCATTAAAGTCACGAGTTTTGTATCGAATTACCATGAACGTCCAATGTGGCGTAAACGCTGTGTATTAAAGGTTTCTACTGCTTGCCAGGGGAGATAATTCATAGTTTTTACCTGTGTATTGATTGAAAATCAAGATTATATGATAAAAATGGCAAATTACGTTGTTTTCTTTATCTTTTTGTGCTATTCTTTTCTATCATCAGGTAAGACAAGTAAAAAAGGAAGTCATGATGAGATGATAGACAATAAACTATTATGTTCTCTGTTAACGTCAAAGAACTGAATAGTAAAAATAAGCAAGACGTAAACGCTTGACTTATTTAGTATCCGGGTTTAGTATGCCTTTAAATGATCGCAAAACCTGTCTCCACCATAAATCAAAATGATTCTACAAATGTTCCGAATAAAGGGTTGAACTTGAATTTGATCAATTTCTCCATAATCTAGAATAGACTTTAAAAAAACAACAACAAAAAACAAACCAAAAAAAAAAAACACCAAACAAACAAAAAAGCAACTTTGGTAGCAACCATTTGATATATATATATAACTCCATCCTTCCTTATTTCAAATTTCACCACGCTGCTCCGCCTAAAAGACACAAGGGTCCCTCTCTTAGTTTGGGTGCGAGAACTTAATATTCTTTCAATACCCCTCCAATGCTTTGATTCAAATGCTGCTGATATTGTTCATTTAGGTGTTCATCTGCAGCATTTCCAAATTAATTGTTTTTATACCCGCTTCGACTGGTAATTGGCAACATAACAAATTACAATACATTTATTGGGACGGGTAGTAAATGTTTCAATAAAATATAGAATTAAGAAATAAATAAATAAAAAACAAACAAAAACACAGTTAAAACTATATGATAAGAAGAAATCTAATTAATTTTAAAATATGTTATAATTTACAGTAGTAAATGGTGGAACCTGTTATAACAGCATATACAGTAGAACTGAGTACTGCTGGTACGGATGTTGTTCTATCAGTCAGTCTTCCTATTACGACTACCCTTGCTGTTCTTTGTTAACATACACAACAACAACTGAATACTACAGTTACTACGACTATAACAGCGACTACTATTATAGCTATTACAACTATCTGCATAGTTCCTCCATGTAAGTATACACTTGTACAATTCTATAATGGCCTGAAGCACTTGTAACCAAAATGTCGGAAAGCTGAAGCCTTTGCACCAATTAGGACATCGACCATATAGAGAAACATATGTTAAAGTTTTAATGTATTTTTTCTAATCGAAAATTATAATTAATTTCTATTGCTTCCTTCTCAATATATTTTTATTAAACAACTTAATAAAATATCAGATATAATTGATTTGGACTTCTTTATTTTCTCGTTTTCCTCGCGGATTAATTTACAGCAAGGGTCTTATTTTTGGCCTCCTTCTGTTAAGAAAACAAGAATTAACACTAAATATGTCTCGCCTGCCGGTGTTCTATTGTAGATTTTTCCCCATGCCAGTTTTTCCGGGGGGAAAATCTGGATCGATCCAGTTTTTCTCCCCAGAAGAATAGGATCGATCCAGTTTTTCCTCAGGGGGAAAAATAGGATCAGTCCAGTTTTTTTCCCCTTTATAAGCAAAAAGCTCATTTTTCCCCCTTACGATGTAACGTCACCGGCGTCTCGATGAAATAAAAATCGATATTTCCACAGTTCAAGCGATTTAGCGGGAGTTGTGCTTTAATAGGAGATAAATAGACAGACACACAGACTGGGTGACTACTATATACTCCCAAACTTTGTTTGCATGGAGACAAAAATATGCAATGAAAAACAGCCAGCAGTCCTCAATGTGACCAGTGTTTGATGCTCGCTGTTTTGCAATCAACATTTATTGCAATATTAATCACAACATTAGGATTGTCATTCATTCATTCATTCATTCATAACTTTATTTCCTCTGAGATTTACAAATGAAAATATAATATATATATACAATATCAACAACTCATGCATGGAAAGTACATATACAAAAGAAAGGAAGGCAAAATTAGAATGACAAACAAATAAATATTATGACATCACACACATATATACATGTTTCAATAATCATGAAATATAAAGACTTAAGAGAGATATGGGAATGGTGCCCATGACATTTCATGCAATGGATCTAATATCTAATATGCTCTGTTATAATTTGCCATGCATGCAACCACATGAGCATGGCAAAGCATCAAGAAATTGTCATATTCATCGACATCGGTTACAGGGCTTCGACCTAATAGAATCTGATATAGCGGTTCTTCATCCAAAGCGTATAGTTCAATGAATAGTTCTATAGGAAAATGTTCTATGATAAGGAGAAACTTATGTTTTCTACTTGCCGAAAGATTGTTTGGGACAGAGTGTATTTAATTTTACTTATTTTATTCAACATATCAAAATTTAAAAGATTTATTTTCTGTTTTTGCCTTTTCTATATATGTTTTTTCGTAATTCTAAATTTCTATCACAGTCAAGTAAAACATTATTTTCATCCTTGATCATATTACATATCGGACATGGACGGTTTTCCTTGGGATTTTCAAATATCTACTTTTTTTCTATTAGAAGGTAGATAATGTATAAGGTTCTAACCTCGGTGTGTGTTTTTACCACAGAATACCACAGAATACAACAGAACCCAGCAGAATACCACAGAACGCTATAAAAACTCAACTAAACAGTTTTAAATAAATAGAATAATAAACAAAAACTAAAAATATTCAAAACAGGTACAAAACATGTTTGTGAAAAACATTTAGCGTTTTAATCAGTTATGGACAATACACAAGTACCACAGAACACCTAACCGCTACACCACCAAAACTGCGTGCATTACTACCATTGTCTAAATTTAATTTCAGAACTGTGTCATTTTATTTAAATAAATAAATTTTATTACATTTTAGTAAGTAATCTTTCTTAAAAAATAATATACTTTTTTTCGGTGTTTTTGTTACTTCTTAGTACAAAGGTAGTATAATCAATTTATTATACCTCAGTAATGATTTTCTTTAATAAATGCATATACAATAGTTTCACATTTTTTTTCGTTTGCTAGCCGGTCAATAGTTTTCGAACTATTGTTAGAATAAAGATAAAGATAAGATATTCCTTGCTAAAACATTCAGATTATTTAGTTCTACAAACATTTTCATTTTGTCGGAGTTGTCAGATGTCTCCCCTATAGGGGTTATGGCCCTTTTAATGTGGAAATGCGTTTTCTTGTTTTGAACTTATAGAAGGAAAATTATTGCAGATAGGGAAAAACAGTATCATGCTTAAACGTTCAGCTCGTTAGGGTTTATAGTTTAATTTGTCAGGTAACCTTTTATAGGGGTAATGGCTCGTAGAAGAGTCCCATAGGGTTTAAGAACCAGGTGACCGATTAAGGGGTTTATAAGCCTTTTTTGTTATAGCGACTCTTCTTAGTTTTCATAGTAGACGAAACGCGATGATTTTAATTCTGCATTTGCCGAGTTAGTAACAAAAATCAGTGATAATTGTTATAATTTCTTGCAATTTTTTTCTTAATTTCATACGTCAGCCACAATATAGACCATTGATTATCGTTCTTAAAGGAAATGTAAAGTTCATAAACAATATCTGTGGTCTAAGAAGTGTCACTGGCATATAAAAATAGAAAAAAAAATATCACCAAATATTGACCACTTCATACATCTCTTTATTATTACAGATCTACAGGGGCAATTATTGGGATCGTTATAGGCTGTTTGATTGCCTTTGGTGTGGTGGTTACCGTTATTATTTGTGTGTGCAACGCAAACCGTCGGGCAACAACGCAGTATGCTGGACAGACGATCAATTACCCAAATACAACAGTTTCACATATAACTACACATAGTAAGTTACAATTTTATTTCAATGTGTAAAGAAGAATAATTGGTAGATACATAATACACCTCCGTTAATACAGTCGGGGATCATTCTTATACAAGTGAAATTGTTTCACTTGAACAAGTGAAATTAAATCACTAATATAGGTGAACACAGTTTTGCGTGAATAAATTTCACTGGTTTCAGTGAACTTTTAATTCATCAAATTAATAAAGCCACTAAATGAAATTTCTTATTTTTTTTGGGTTTGTTTTAGAACACATTTATAATTTATTCACTTCATTAGTATCATTATAGATAAAGCTTGTCTGATTAATAAAATTTCTTCTTCAAAGACACAGTAAGTACAAATTAATTGCCATTTAATTTCTCAATGGACCTATTTTCAAAGCTTATGCACCCACTCGAATTCTTCAGCCCCCAGATGATTTTGATTGATATATAAAGTTTCAATTTAGATCTATAGAAGAAAAATACTGCTGACCACATGAAAAAAATTATATAACATCATAACAGATGATCAAAGATTTAATATTTTGCCTACAATTACTTGTACAAGTGAATATAGATTGTAAAGAAATCCTATCTACTTCAGCAAGTGAATTTGTATCACTTAAAAATGTGAATTAAATTCACTGTTACAAGGGTGATCCTTGACTGTAATAGTCGAGCAATTTCTTATTATCTTAACCAAGTCTAAGTGAATAGGAAATTATAGTTAATCAGGTCCAGGATCAATCGGTGAAGAAGAAACACCTATGTTAATTAAGGGTACAAATAGACTTGTAGTAGGTTGGCCAATAAGAGGTATTTTCATTTTATGTATTTGCTTTTTCAGATCCTCAGACATATGCTTATCACACAAATGTGCCACAAAGTCAGCCGACCATGTAATCACCGCCATCTTACAATTCCGTTGTTAACAACCCCGCTTATCAATCCGGTCACATGCCGCCCTCACAACACAACCCTGCCTATCAGCCTGACCATATTGCAACCCCACAACAAAACAACGCGTATCTGTCGCCTTCCCAATACTCTGCAACCAACCCGACACAACATGGGGCTGTTTTACAGACACCAGCATCACAGAGCCATTGTGGTACACCATCCACCGGCCAGTACACGGATCTAGATTCAAGGAGCGAGGGTCACTATTATAGCTCAATATCAGAGACAACAGCACCCAGTGCTCCTGATATTTCTGGCAATAATTGAGGATCCTCAACAACGCTATTTTCTATTTGAATTTTATATTATTAACATCCATGAAACACTGTTAACTTGTTAATTGTATCTTTCTGTAACATTGTTTTTCATCATTGTGGTAAAACATATTTTAAAAAAGGGTTAGCATACTTTAGGGTAATCCCACATATGCTGGAAGAATGAATCGTGTAATTTGTTTTTGTTCTACATAATTATGACACAGAATACAGTATACAATAGCATAGTATTGGGGAATATCGTCCAGTGTACTGTGCATATATCAGTTTCTTAGAAGGGAAATATTATTTTGATAAATTAATTTTGTTGTGATCATGTAATGGACTTCAAATTATATTTGTTTTGGAGGGATGTGAAAATAAACTTCACGCTCGTCTTTTAATTGTTTCTTTGAAAGAAATATTATACTATGCAATTCCTCTTAAAAAGTGTGGATTTCTTGTGCATCTAGCTGAAACATCTAAAGTTACCAAATTCTTAACGCATTCTCCTTTTTAATCTCTGCATGGTTAGATTTAGGAACTCTATTAAACAATCTTAGTTACATTATTTATATGTGGGTTTCCTATGTTTAAATTTGATCTGATATTTAGGAGCTAGCTTATTTGTTAGCTTTGGATGACAGCTTTTCTACCTTATAAAAAGATTTTATCTATATAATTATGTATGATATCTTCATCGTTTGTTATTGTTTATATTTAAGCTTATTAAAAGTTGATATCTTAGAGTTTTTTTAAATGAGAGGTTGTGAACAAGAAAGTTGCCCCAGAGAAAGTTGCTACATACTATAAAGTTGAAAACCGCATCAGACTTTGCTTGTCAAATGTCGCAGATGCGATTGATATACAAAAATAAACCACAATGTAATGCTGCTGCGAGACTCAATTAGAAAAGTTGTAATCCTGTCTATGTATATCTGTGTCTTTATCTAATGATAAAGAAGAACGCAAAACTTTATGCTATCATAATTTTCTTGAATTTATATCGCTGAACTGGTTTTAGAAATGTGCTAGAAATGGACAAAAGAAATGTGAAGAAGTTAAGGCAACACAACCTATATATATACAAATAGAAAAAAGTATTGCAACACCACCATTTTACCAATCAAGAAATTTTTAGATTGGTAAAACTCGTGTTTAAGGAATTTTCCACCGTTCATGTACTGGTTTTATTGCATATTTTTTACAATTGCAAGTCAAAACAGATGTAAAATGTTTGATATAACTGATAAATCAAACAATTTTTTTATCAGGTTAGGTGAGCTATTGTCATCGTTAAGCGTCCGTCGTCCGTCCGTCGTCCGTCCGTCCTTCGTTCGTCCGTCGTCCGTCCGTTAACTTTTCTTCAAAGATCTTCTTCTCTGAAACCACTGAAGGGATTGCATTAAAACTTGGTATACTTGATCTTTAGGATGTCCTCTACCAAGTTTGTGAATCGTATAAATGTTGACAAACCAACATGGCCGCCGTTGCTAAAAATAGAACAGGGGGGGTCAGACCATTGTTTTTGGTTTAAACTCGAAAAGTATAAGGAGTTATTGCCCTTTAATCGTCAAAATTGACCATTTTTGCAGTTCTTGGACAATATCTTGAAAACCGTTAGAGTTAGAGGAAAAGTTAGCATTGCAGAATTGTTAAGCTCATTCAGATCTACAAAAGTGATTCCAGGGTCAAAATTGTCAGATCATCCATTTAAGAGTTATTCCCCTTTAACTGTTTTTTTTCCATTAATTTTAACTGATTTTCAAAGATCTTCTTCTCTGAAACCACTGAAGGGATTGCTTTGAAACTTTGTACACTTGATCTTTAGGATGAGTCTACCAAGTTTGTTAATTATATACATGTCGACCAACCAACATGGCCGCCATTGCTAAAAATAGAACAGGGGGGTCAGACCATTGTTTTTGGCTTATAACTCGAAAAGTATAAGAGATAGAGAAAATCCGAAGCAATTTTTCTTGTTCAGCATCAAAAGGTCCTTAAAGGACTTATTGCCCTTTAACTGTTTTTTTTTCTATTAATTTAAACTGATTTCCAAAAATCTTCTCTGAAACCGCTGAAAGGATTGTTTTGCAACTTTGCATACTTGAAAGTTTGTGAAATTTATTCAAACTTTGGCATAAGAGATCAGGTGAGCGATTCAGGCTCCTGGAAGCCTCTAGATTTTGTTCAAGAAAAGTGATTTTCCTAGAAGCTTCTGATCTCGAACATTTTTTTTCCCAAACCTATTAGACCGATGCTCGCTAAGTTATGGTCAACTCGGTTCAAGCCGATCTCTCAATATACAAAACGTTCTTTTTCACAAAGGCTTAATATCAAGGTGATCGGACTTGGTGTCATAGAAAATCATTTGTTTTGTGCTCTGTGTGGGCATGAGTCACGCTTACCAACATTTTTGTAGAGGGAAGCATTACGAGGAATTAATCGTAGGGATTAATAGACACCAACATATACGTCCTGCTTTCATGCTAAACATTAACCACCCTTAATCATCTGATAGCTCTGCCGAAATAAACTCACCAGTGGTAACATTGAATTCGGACAAGTAAGCTTACTGGAAGAACGACTAAGACCATTCTAAAAACCTGCATTTTAAGATCTTCGATTTCATTTTTTAAGCTACCAGAGATACCACAATTCAGTGGATGGTGAACAATTCTACAGGATTTTCTTTTGAAAAATGATTAATATCTTATATAGAAATAATAACATTTTAGGCATTTTAGAATTGTAACATGTCTACCTCCATATCCACAAGACCACAAAACCGATGCAAACTCTCCGCTAAAGATTGTGCATAAAGTATGTTGGAGGGGCCCAATGAGGATACTGTATATCATAGATTATAAAAATGTTTTCTATCTGATTCTTAATACACAGAATGTATTCTAAGTTTTGTATTTCAATTTTACATGACATATTTTAAAGGCTGGGATGTAAAATAGTTATTACATTCGGACTTGGTGTCTCAGTAAGATCACCATCTCCGGCCTACGGCCGTCGGGGCGATCTTTTACTGACACACCGCGTCAGTAAATACAAGTTTTACAACTATAAGTGATGAGATACGGATTTTTATCACATCGAATTAGATATTTGTCAAAATAGGAAACGAGCATCTGCGAGTTTCCTTTGACAAATATCTAACGAGTGTGATAAAAATCAATATTTCATCACTTGTCTTAATTAGAAGTATAGACATTATAATATAAAACCGATTTTGTGCATTTTTTTGATATATTTTGTTTGTCTTTTTATTCAAGCGAGATCCACTGGTGTTCAAACAAAAGTAGGCACGCTTTCCACGAGATGCGTATCTAACTGCAGTATCTCGCGCGGACAGCCAATTAAATTTCTTTAAATTGAATTATATCACATCGTGTGGAGTGTGATACACAAAATAGTCTCATCTCACGAGAACTAGATAATTCGGACAGCGATTAGCGTATGGACCGTCATGAACAAGATCTATAACTGTGAGAAGTTTGGGCCATGCTGAAGGCTGGCCATCTTGAATTTCTCTCAAAAATATTGTGCGAAAAAAAGTCTTGAAGGATGGGCTTTTAAATGCACCATCGCTATTGTAAATATGAAATTCTGAGATCAGGAAAACTTTGTAATTTTGCATGGTTTTCCAGTGTTTTCCTGTGCTATACAATTTCAGTTCATATCACCCTGTGCTATAAGTGTATTGCAAATATTGAACACATTTAACAGTAAATCACCTGAAATATACCTTAATAAATTCAAATGTTTCGTGAACATTTTTTTTTTCACAATAGTTTTTACAAAAAGAACCGATCTCTCTGCTAAGTATTTATACCTTTTCTGACTTTTAACACTTTGTCGGTTTGATTTGTGAAATAAATGTTACAGCTGATAGATCTTTTCTCATATTCTGATCTCTTTGATACTCAGTTTTTTTCGCTAAAATTAATCAATATTTTTCATATGATTTCATTCTCGCTTTCCTTTATGACTGGTAGTTTAATTTGATCAATAGATAACAAAATATTTGGATTTGGTCGGACATGCCTCGCAATGGCTGGTGACTGTGGAATGCTTTATCTTGCCAACCTTTTTCCAATATTTATCAACGTAAAGAAGCAGGGAGGTACCGATGGGGCAATGTCAATATAAAGTCACATAAACGTCGAGAGAATAGAAGCTGAGAGTGCACAATAACAACAAATTTAATTAACCTTTTCTTTAGTTCAAAATAAATTGAATGGCGGTACAAAAACGGAGATCAAATTTTTCAAAAGGGAGATAATTTATAGTTTGATTCACCTGTAATAAGGATGGGAAATGAGGTTTTTTTCTTGTTCTTTTTGTGCTTTTCTTTTCTGCTATTAGGTAAGAAAAAGTAAAAAAAATCAAACAATAAACAAAGTATTTTACGTGTTAATGTCAAAGACCTTTAGTTTAATGTTTCGTAAAAAAGTAAACGCTTGACTTACTATTGTACCCTATAATCTGATAGCAAAATCTGTCACCTAAACATAAATCAAACCATAGTAAATGACCAGTATTACTGAATAGACAAAATCCAAAATCTTAGATATTTCGAAAGGTCCAACTAAGAAGGGTATGGCCCAGAACAGGTTTCGTAGAAACGTTATGAAGGCAACTGATAATCGAGTTGTTGCTCCCTATCTAGAATAAGTACATATCTTTTAACTTGATTGTACACAGATAACGCACAGCACACCATAAATGGGATGGACACCGTAGAATTTGTTTTGAAAACACAGATAAGGAAAAAACGAAATCTATATAGTAAACATGCATAAAGATATTTAACAGTAATTCATTTGAAATATAAAGTAAATTAAACGTTTATTTGACATTATTAAACGCAAAAAAAACCACCAAAAGGTAAAACACATAAAATTGTTATACTGAAATCTTCCAACGGTAACATCTCGGAAAAGAAAGCAGATGGATTTGAAGTCATAACAAGAGCAAAAGATTAAAAGGAAATAAGTAAATCTATATTATGTTGTGATCTTCAGAAGTTAATGGTGAAAGCTGTTTCGACACTATTGACAGTACATATAAATATTGCTGGAACGGATGTTGTACTCTCACCGAGACCACCTGGCACAACTACCCTTGCTGTTCTCCATTTACCTACACAACAACAACTGGATACTACAGTTACTACAACTATAACAATTACCACTACTATTATGACATGTCTGATCACTCCATGTAAGTACCGAGTACTACAGTTACTACAACTATAACAATTACTACTACTTTTATGTCCTGTCTGATCACTCCATGTAAGTACCGAGTACTACAGTTACTACAACTATAACAATTACCACTACTATTATGACATGTCTGATCACTCCATGTAAGTACCGAGTACTACAGTTACTACAACTATAACAATTACTACTACTATTATGACCTGTCTGACCACTCCATGTAAGTACCGAGTACTACAGTTACTACAACTATAACAATTACTACTACTATTATGACCTGTCTGACCACTCCATGTAAGTACCGAGTACTACAGTTACTACAACTATAACAATTACTACTACTTTTATGTCCTGTCTGATCACTCCATGTAAGTACCGAGTACTACAGTTACTACAACTATAACAATTACTACTACTATTATGACCTGTCTGATCACTCCATGTAAGTACCGAGTACTACAGTTACTACAACTATAACAATTACTACTACTATTATTACCTGTCTGATCACTCCATGTAAGTACCGAGTACTACAGTTACTACAACTATAACAATTACCACTACTATTATTACCTGTCTGATCCCTCCATGTAAGTACTGAGTACTACAGTTACTACAACTATAACAATTACCACTACTATTATGACCTGTCTGATCACTCCATGTAAGTACCGAGTACTACAGTTACTACAACTATAACAATTACTACTACTATTATGACCTGTCTGATCACTCCATGTAAGTACCGAGTACTACAGTTACTTCAACTATAACAATTACTACTACTATTATGACCTGTCTGATCACTCCATGTAAGTACCGAGTACTACAGTTACTACAACTATAACAATTACCACTACTATTATTACCTGTCTGATCACTCCATGTAAGTACTGAGTACTACAGTTACTACAACTATAACAATTACCACTACTATTATGACCTGTCTGATCACTCCATGTAAGTACCGAGTACTACAGTTACTACAACTATAACAATTACTACTACTATTATGACCTGTCTGATCACTCCATGTAAGTACCGAGTACTACAGTTACTACAACTATAACAATTACTACTACTATTATGACCTGTCTGATCACTCCATGTAAGTACCGAGTACTACAGTTACTACAACTATAACAATTACCACTACTATTATAACCTGTCCGATCACTCCATGTAAGTACCGAGTATTACAGTTACTACAACTATAACAATTACCACTACTATTATGACCTGTCTGATCACTCCATGTAAGTACCGAGTACTACAGTTGCTACAACTATAACAATTACTACTACTATTATGACCTGTCTGATCACTCCATGTAAGTACCGAGTACTACAGTTACTACAACTATAACAATTACTACTACTATTATGTCCTGTCTGATCACTCCATGTAAGTACCGAGTACTACAGTTACTACAACTATAACAATCACTACTACTATTATGTCCTGCCTGGTCACTCCATGTAAATACCGAGTACTACAGTTACTACAACTAAAACAATAAGTACTACTATTATGACCTGTCTGATCACTCCATGTAAGTACCGAGTACTACAGTTACTACAACTATAACAATTACTACTACTATTATGACCTGTCTGATCACTCCATGTAAGTACCGAGTACTACAGTTACTACAACTATAACAATTACTACTACTATTATGACCTGTCTGATCACTCCATGTAAGTACCGAGTACTACAGTTACTACAACTATAACTATTACTACTACTATTATGACCTGTCTGGTCACTCCATGTAAGTACCGAGTACTACAGTTACTACAACTATAACAATCACTACTACTATTATGTCCTGCCTGGTCACTCCATGTAAATACCGAGTACTACAGTTACTACAACTAAAACAATAAGTACTACTATTATGACCTGTCTGATCACTCCATGTAAGTACCGAGTACTACAGTTACTACAACTATAACAATTACTACTACTATTATGACCTGTCTGATCACTCCATGTAAGTACCGAGTACTACAGTTACTACAACTATAACAATTACTACTACTATTATGACCTGTCTGATCACTCCATGTAAGTACTGAGTACTACAGTTACTTCAACTATAACAATTACTACAACTATTATGTCCTGTCTGATCACTCCATGTAAGTACCGAGTACTACAGTTACTACAACTATAACAATAAGTACTACTATTATGACCTGTCTGATCACTCCATGTAAGTACCGAGTACTACAGTCACTACAACTAAAACAATAAGTACTACTATTATGACCTGTCTGATCATTCCATGTAAGTACCGAGTACTACAGTTACTACAACTATAACAATAAGTACTACTATTATGACCTGTCTGATCACTCCATGTAAGTACCGAGTACTACAGTTACTTCAACTATAACAATTACTACTACTATTATGACCTGTCTGATCACTCCATGTAAGTACCGAGTACTACAGTTACTACAACTATAACTATAACTACTACTATTATGACCTGTCTGATCACTCCATGTAAGTACCGAGCACTACAGCTACTACAACTAAAACAATTACTACTACTATTATGACCTGTCTGATCACTCCATGTAAGTACCGAGTACTACAGTTACTACAACTATAACAATTACTACTACTATTATGACCTGTCTGATCACTCCATGTAAGTACCGAGTATTACAGTTACTACAACTATAACAATTACCACTACTATAATGACCTGTCTGATCACTCCATGTAAGTACCGAGTACTACAGTTACTTCAACTATAACAATTACCACTACTAATATGACCTGTCTGACCACTCCATGTAAGTACCGAGTACTACAGTTACTACAACTATAACAATTACTACTACTATTATGACCTGTCTGATCACTCCATGTAAGTACCGAGTATTACAGTTACTACAACTATAACAATTACTACTACTATTATGACCTGTCTGATCACTCCATGTAAGTACCGAGTACTAGAGTTACTACAACTATATCAATTACTACTACTATTATGACCTGTCTGATCACTCCATGTAAGTACCGAGTACTAGAGTTACTACAACTATAACAATTACTACTACTATCATAACCTGTCTGATCACTCCATGTAAGTACCGAGTACTACAGTTACTACAACTATAACAATTACCACTACTATTATGACCTGTCTTGTTACTCCATGTAAGTACCGAGTACTACAGTTACTACAACTATAACAATTACTACTACTATTATGACCTGTCTGATCACTCCATGTAAGTACCGAGTACTACAGTTACTACAACTATAACAGTTACTACTACTATTATGACCTGTCTGATCACTCCATGTAAGTACCGAGTACTACAGTTACTACAACTATAACAATTACCACTACTATTATGACCTGTCTGATCACTCCATGTAAGTACCGAGTACTACAGTTACTACAACTATAACAATTACTACTACTATTATGACCTGTCTGATCACTCCATGTAAGTACCGAGTACTACAGTTACTTCAACTATAACAATTACCACTACTATTATGACCTGTCTGGTCACTCCATGTAAGTATCGAGTACTACAGTTACTACAACTATAACAATAAGTACTACTATTATGACCTGTCTGATCACTCCATGTAAGTACCGAGTACCACAGTTACTACAACTATAACAATTACTACTACTATTATGACCTGTCTGATCACTCCATGTAAGTACCTAGTACTACAGTTACTACAACTATAACAATTACTACTACTATTATGACCTGTCTGATCACTCCATGTAAGTACCGAGTACTACAGTTACTACAACTATAACAATTACTACTTCTATTATGACCTGTCTGATCACTCCATGTAAGTACCGAGTACTACAGTTACTACAACTATAACAATTACTACTTCTATTATGACCTGTCTGATCACTCCATGTAAGTACCGAGTACTACAGTTACTACAACTATAACAATTACTACTACTATTATGACCTGTCTGATCACTCCATGTAAGTACCGAGTACTACAGTTACCACAACTATAACAATTACTACTACTATTATGACCTGTCTGATCACTCCATGTAAGTACCGAGTATTACAGTTACTACAACTATAACAATTACCACTACTATTATGACCTGTCTGATCACTCCATGTAAGTACCGTGTACTACAGTTACTACAACTATAACAATTACCACTACTATTATGACCTGTCTGATCACTCCATGTAAGTACCGAGTACTACAGTTACTAGAACTATAACAATTACTACTTCTATCAATCAGGGATCACCCCTAATTCACCTATTTAAGTGATACAAATTCACTTGCTGTAGTAGATAGGATTTCTTAACGATCTAAATTCACTGGTACAAGTGATTTTAGACAAAATGTTAAATCTTTGATCATCTGTAATGATGTTATATAATTTTTTCATGTGGTCAGCAGTATTTTTCTTCTATAGATCTAAATTGAAACTTAATATATCAATCAAAATCATCTGGGCGCAGACGAATTTGAGTGGGCGCAAAAGCTTTGAAAATAGGTCCCTTGAGATATTAAATGGCTATTAATTTGTACTTACTGTGTCTTTGAAAAGGAAATTTAATTAATCAGACAAGCTATATCTATGATGATACTAATGAAGTGTAGAAATTGAAATTTGTTCTTAAATGAAACAAATAAAAAGAAATTTAGTTTAGTGGCTATATTAATTTGGTAAATTAAAAGTTCACTGGAACAAGTGAAATTTATTCACGCAAAACTGTGTTCACCTATATCAGTGATTTGATTTCACTTGTTCAAATGAAACAAATCCACTTGTATAAGAATGATCCCTGACTGACTATTATGACCTGTCTGACCACTCCACGTAAATACCGAGTACTACTACTACTATTATTGACTTTTGACTGCTTTATTTGATAATCTAATAAGTTAATGAGATTATTATATAGCTAAAACCTGTATGGTTTTTTTCACTTCATGATCTTCACCACTCCATGTTCATACTATCGTTATGTTATGTCGTTATGTTAATCTCCGGCATTGCTTAATTTTATATGTTTCAATGATGTACGCCCCCCCCCCCCAAGTCCTTGAAATCACCCTGTGAAAAGTTGTTTAGACTTTGTTGTATGATTTCGTACTAATTTTCTACCCATTTTATTTCCAGTCTGGTTCTCGCCGAATTAGTAAGAGTTTTCTGAATTTGTTTTTACCCTACTTTTTATTCATCAATATTTCGTGCGATTCCAGATCGCCCTGATTTATTTCTTTGGTGCGATTCCAAATAACCCTGTGATTTATAAAGATTTGGAAACCCCGTTGTACAAATAGGGATATCTTGAGTTCTCCTAGAGGATAGTGCAACAGGCAAATTACACACCGCATTAGCGTGGGCTCTCAGCAAAATGCACTAAAGTGGGAGTCCTTGAAATAAGGGAGTGAAGCCATGATATGCGTGATGCATTTTGAGAATAGCCATCACAGAAACCAAAAGACACTGAATACCACCTACTAGAAGATCAATAAATGACACCATCAGTCCTATTAAATACCATCATATGCAGGAAATAATCCTTCTTTCCTAAAATGATAAAGGAATAGAACTTTCTGCCTCTGGAACTTTCTGGAGCCAAAACGCTTGGTGCTTTCAAAGCTCAAGTTTCGCCACCATTAGATTATGTTTTGGACAGAATTTTATCTTAAAAAGTTACTGACCTCTCATTTTGAGTCAGTATGTCAGGTCCATCAGTTTTTAAATGGTGTGATTTTCGACTATGCAGAGCACAACAGAAACTGAATATAAAACCAAAGACTAAAGCAATACCTGAAAAACATAAATTCTTATATGATTTTTATCAATTCTATATTCTTACTTCTTTTAATTTGAAGATTTCTTTTTACTCCTGTTCAAAATGGTTATAGAAAAAAGACGCACTATACATATTAATCCTCTTACACCATGCTTTATCACTTTTAGCTAAGGGACGGGCCATTTAACTTGAAAGGGGGGGCTTGTTTTTTGTTTTGGTCATTATTAATTTTCGAAGGTGTCGCGACAGAATTTTTTTTATCATTATTAGCATTATCTTATATGGTCGAAGTACTTCTTCAGAATATTTTTTTTCTAACCTACTGCTGCCAAAATATTTTTTCATCAAATATGATTTTCAGAATATTTTTTAGGAAAACACCCAGGCCCCCTGGTCGGTCCCTAAATCATTATTAATACTCGCTTGTGATTTTAGACCACAAGAAAGGTTGTCAGTGATATTAACCTAAATCACCTGATCCCAAAATAGAGAAAAAGATATCACAAAAATAAAGGAATTTAACATGAGGAATTGATAAAAACCAAATACGAATATCCATATCTAGGTCCTGCTATGCTGTTTAGCTCACCTGGACGGTCCAGGTGAGGTATTGCTATCACTTGGCGTCCCTCGTCGTCTGTTAACAATTTTTCAAAGATTTTCTCCTCTGAAACTACTTACAGAATTTAATGAAACTTGGTATGGTTGATTTTATGGTGTCCTGCACACTATTGATGTTTTGATTTCTGATTCGTCAAAATACATGGCTGTCGCTTTTGGCTTCTAAATCAAAAAGTATAAGATATAGAAAATCTGATGCAACCTTCCTCCTTCCGGGTCAAAAGCCCTTCAAAATTCTTCAATAGGTCAAAGCTGTCAGATTACCCCTCATAGGGGTGATGACCCTTTAAAAGTCACAAATAGCGGGTTTTTTTTTTTTTTTTTTTTCAACAAACAAACATCTTTATTTTGAATCATTTCTTGTTACATTGTACATCAGAAGTCCAAGATCCTTCTGATGTTCCCTGTTAATGTTCCACTAATTACCCAGGGTTGTAATTAGTTGCAAAGATAAACTTGACATATAAAATACAAAAAGTTAACCATATAAAATCTATTAACATTACCTATAAATAATTGTTTATATAATATTTCAATTTTGCTAGTTTCTTATTTTCTGTAATTTCTTTTCCCTCTATTCGATTGATAAATTCAGTTGAAAATACATTGAAAATATTGACTTGTTTTGTTTTCTGATCCGAAATATAATATGATTTGTAAATTGAAAAGCATAAAATAGTGAGAAATAAGTTAAAATAAAAATATTCTTCATCATTGATCTTATATCCAAAAACTAAATGTTTCAAAGTAATTCTAAAATTCATTTTATTCATTTTCAGGATTTCATTTATCTTTTTCCAAAATGTTTCTAAATAAGGACATAAAAGAAAATAATGAAGGTAATCTTCTTCTTGACCACAAAATTTACAATTTCCATCTCTTTCTATTTTCCATTGACATAACAGTTTCTGTGTAGGTAAAATATATTGCAACAATTTCCATTTAAAAATCTTAAGTTTATTGTCTTGTAAATAATTGAATATAAAATAAAATAATTGATCTTTATTTATGGCATCTTCAATATTTAAAATTCTTATCCATTTGTAAATGCCTATAGACTGTTCAACTTTATTGTTTATCAAAGACGTATATAATATTTTATTTGATAATTGTGACACTTTAGCGTATTTATTGCCCCAAATAAAATCCTTTTTTCTGATATTAACTTTTGATTTACGCGAGTTTTCTGATTGCAAAATTTGAAGCCATTCTTTTGGAACTGATTTTTTAACAATGTTAAATTCTGCAATCCAGTTAGCCTTATTTTTCAGTTTTTCGAAAACTATTTTTTGCGATATGTTTCCTTTTTCATCTAATATATCATTGATATATACCAAACCACTATTTATCCAATTTTTAAACGTAATACATTTATTCTGGAATTTTATAAAAGAATTGTTCCATAAAATTTGTTTTCTTATTTCGGTAAAAGTCTTTGGTTCTTTTGTTTGTCCCCCACCTGTAAGAGTCCAACATTTAACAACTTCCTGGTAAAATTCAGGTAAGATTTGTAAAGACTCATTTGATCTAACATCACCATTGTTAGTCTTAAAAATTAACCAATCGCTACCAAAATGACTAAAGTATTTAAATGGTATAACCTTCCAGTTTCCAAATTTATCATTAACAAAGCGATTAACCCAAGAAGCTTTTAGTGACATGAAGTAGCTTCTGATGTCAATCATATTTAACCCCCCTTTCTCATGTGTATTTATTAAAACGTTTCGTTTGACTTTGTCCGGTTTATTATCCCATATAAATTTGAAACATGTTGCTTCAATGTCTTTTAAGTAAATATCCGGAACTTTGCACGCAGTTGCTATGAAAGTAAAAATTGGGATGATCAATGTTTTAATAATTAAGATTTTACCTAATATGGTAAGTTTTCGTTTTTGCCATGCCGTTAATAACTTTTTCATCTTTTCTATCTTTCCCTCCCAATTTAATTTTATGCATTCCTCTTTACAATGGCCAAAATAGACTCCCAGTGCTTTAACTGGTTTGTCCGTCCAGTTTATATTTGCTACCTTATCCTTACTAGATTTAAGTTTTCCCACCCACAAACCTTCTGTCTTATTTCGATTTAATTTTAATCCAGAGTAAGATCCAAAAATTTCAATCTCATTCATTGCAAGTTCTACATCTTGTTTAGAACTACAAAAAAGAGTTGTATCGTCTGCCAATTGCGAGATTTTAATAGTATGCGTCTTTTCGTCAATTTTTATATTTATCCCTTTAATATTAACATTGTTTCTTAATCGAGTTGCCATAATTTCTACCGATAAAACAAAAAGTAAAGCGGATAAAGGACAACCCTGTCGTATTCCCCTAGTATTTTTAAAGATCTCTGATATCCACCCATTATTCATAACACATGTCTGAATATCACTATAAAGCGTTTTTACCCAGTTTATAAAAGAGGTATTAAAGCCAAAGTGTTTTAACACCGAATAGCGTTTTTTTTCATGTTTTTGCCCTATAGAATAAAAACTATAGCAGACAGAGAAAAAACTGTTGCTTGCTTAAACCTTTATCTTATTAAGCTCTAAAAAAGTCTCCATTGAGTTGACGATGTCACATGACCCCTTATAGGGGTAATGACCCTTCAAAGGTCAAAACTGGCGTTGTTTATTGTTTTTGTCCATTAGAATGAAATTTATTGCGATAAGAAAAAAGATGTTAATTGCTAAAACTTTCAGCTAAATGAGCTCTACAAAAGTATCCGTTTTGCTGAAGATGTCAAATGATCACTTATAAGGGTTATGGCCCTTCAAAGGTCATAATTATCGTTTTGTCTTGTTTCGCCCTAAAGAATGAAAACTATTGCAGATAGAGAAAAGCTGTTGTTTGCTTAAACCGTCAGCTCATTTAGCTATACAAAAGCCTCCATTGTGTTGAAAATATCAGGTGATCGATCCCTTGTAAGGGTTGTGGCCCTTTAAAGGTAAAAAATAACAGTTTTTCATTTCTTTGCCCTACAAAATGAAAACTATTGCAATTAGAGAAAAGCTGTTGCTAGCTTAAACGTTCAGCTCATTAAGCTTTAAAAAGTCTCCATTGGGTCAAAATTGTCAGATGACCACTTATAGGGGTAACAGTTCATAGGAGAGATCCTTATAGCTTTAGGACCAGGTGAGCATTTCAGGCTCCTGGGAGCCTCTTGTTTGTATTAATTTTCATTGCAGCTGTTGCAGTGCACAAATTAATAACAGGTCGGACATTACATTTACACCATTTATTAAAAGAGAGGCGCATATCGTCCTTATGATTGAACTTGGAATTTGAACATGCGCACAAAACATGGCAAAATAACCTACTTGCATTATCAGGCAGAGAGAAAACTTAAATGACATTTATTTTCCTATAAGCTAGTGTGTACTGAAAATAATTGGATTGCATATCTGATCCATTCCCGAATTTCCGGATCCAGAGTTCAATGAAAGTGGGGCGTAATAATTGCAAAAACTGTCAAATTTGCGATGCAAATTTGAAGTAGTTTGGTCAATTTCATACAAAAAAAAATAAAAAAAATTGTCGATTAAAGGGGGGCGTACGCCCCCTCCGCCCAAACTGGATCCGCCACTGTGTCAAAGGTCAAGATGAGGGAAAAGGACGTCAACACACATGGGGGAAATGGAAGTCAGACGTGTTTTGTTTATTTCACGAAAAACTTGACAATTAACGGATCAATGTAAAGTTTGTCATGTTGGTCAATTTTTGTGGGTCCAGAAACCATTAAAAACAGTATTTCCGACAAATTAATTTCAATAATTTTATTCAACGACATCTACCTTCTCAGATTCAGAGTAAATGGCAAATGTGCAACCCATCCATATACGACAAGGAAGAAATGGTAGCCACTGTTTGCATTTTTCTTTCTATTTTTGTTTGTCTGAATAAATTTTGTTTTCTACGTATATTAATTAACATATCCCATATCCCATTAGCAACAGTGCCAACAACCTCATATCCCAATATACCCTAAACAAGCCCAAGTAGTTAGGAAGCTTCGGAGGAATATGCTAAATGATGTGTAACTCACAAACTAAACTTAAGTTGAAAGAACCTGACTCACTAAGGTTCACACCTATAGGTTCCCCAAAGGTATCTTTATTTTTTCATAATTCTGTAAATACTGCCTATCCAACTTCATGATGGTGTACTAGATATATACACAAATCTAATTGTTTATACAATAAAAGTTAAACCTTGGTTCGCGCTGCTGGCAGAGTTTTAATTCATCGAGGTTAGTCCGCTCCAGGATCATCATTTTGTTTTGAAGAATACACCAAACCTATAAGTTATCTGTTTAGATTTCAAAATCATCAAAATCCTTAGGTTTTTCCAATCCCAGACATAGGTTGGTCTAAGTCATAATTTGATTTCTAGTTCGGCTTTTTTTGGAATTATTGTCAGTATGTGCTCTTCATTTTAATATAGTGTTTGGCATTTTCACCTTTTGGTAGAGCGTCCGTGCTGGGTCTTGAATAGATAAAACTCGCGTCAGGCGTAGCAAAATTGTGTTGTAATTTTTATTTTAAAGATGCCTTGATGTTACATGAAGTTACATGGAACAATTGAACGATGTATGAAAATATTACAGATCTGCTGGGGCTGTTGTTGGGATCGTTATAGGCTGTTTGGTTGCCTTTGGTTTGGTGACTCCAATATGTGTATTTGCATGCATCCAAAGCCGGCGGAAAAGAACGCAGTATGCTGGACAGACGAGCAATTATCAAAATACAACAGTTTCGTATATAGCTACAACAAGTAAGTAAATAAAGTGGACAGTTGTGTTGTAACATGATTTAAAATCTGAAACAAACAAATATGTTTAAGGTGCTCTTAAATGTCCTTTGTTAAAACATATAACATGTACTGTTTTGTAATTTATTTTTTTAAACAAAACATTAAACCACTTTATTTCATATAAAGCAATGATTAGTCACATTTTTTTTCAATCTACTTTCTGTTTTGGTGTAATTGACCCGAAAAACATAAAAAAATGTTCATTGATAATAGATTGACACCAAACTTCCACGCATCCACTTTGCCTTTCTGGACCCGACATCTGATCAGATGTTTCGGCAATTAGGTAACCTTATTACCTTTATACGGGACGCCGTTTTCGTATTTATTCGAATGAATGCTTTATTTTGAAAGTCGCTCAGCCGCAGAAACTGCGTAACAGGAGCACAAATATACATTATTATTAACATTACAATACGATACACACAAGTATTACATAATTATAATAAAAGCACAGTTACCATATACAAAAAGCTCAAATATTAACTAATCTAACAGTTTACAGATTTTTGAATAAATAATGATACAATTTTTAACAAAACAACATTGCACATCTTATTTATGCCATAAAACTTTTCCCTACTTGGATAATCGACATAATATTTTGGAATGTATCTTCTTCTAAGCTTGGTAACATGAATATTGTACATACCCATACAAAATGAAATTAATCTCCAAGACCATTCATACACAAGTTACAAGTTCTTTCCTCCCTAGGGATATTTCTCCATCTACCAACTTCTATGGGGAATTTAATGTTGCATGTACGAAATCTGCATATGTAAGTGCGCCGAGTTCGGCTCAGACGTAGCAGATATGGCTCAAGTGAAAATACCAACTTAAAAGATGCATAATACCCCCCCCCCCCCCCCCCGGACGAATTGTTCATATTCGCTATGTAAGATATATCATATAATATATAAGATATCTTATATCGTATATGAGATATCTCTATTATTATATAAGATATCTACAACGGATAATTAAAAGAGATATCTCATATAATATATAAGATATCTCATATAGTACATGTATATAAGATATCTCATATAATATAACTTCATAATTAATTGCATTTTTTTCAGTTTTTCCAGCGATATGACGTCATTTTACCAATAATTGTTACGTCGTGTAAATGTAGGGAAAGTCTATTTTTAAACAATTTTGGATAATTAATAAAAAACAATAGTTTCATCTGTTCTTTATTTTCATTTTCATATCAAAGTTGGGGCCAAATACTGACCTTGAATCCCTTATCTCTTTTCGACCAGAAGTTTTGGTTTCCCTGGCAATAGGCATCAGACTCCTTTAAAACACAACCAGTTGAAAATGTTTGACAGGCAACCAGAAGTGATATTTGACAACGGAAACCAACACAAAAACAGTAAAGCAAAAATTTGTAACTCATGAAATTAAATTGTGTATACATGATCAGAATATAGCAATTACTATGAATTATAAATATTCTGACCTTCAAAATTGTCTAAACCCTAAGGTTCTTCCTACCCCAGACATAGGTTGATTATCTTAGTAATAATTTGGTTCCCCAGTTTGTTTTTTTTTGGTTTTTACTGTTCTATGCTCTTCATACTGATATAGTGTTTGGCATTTTCAATATTTTGGTAGAGCACCTCTGATGAGTCTTGCATAGACGAAACGCGCGTCAGGCGTAGCAAAATTTATTGTCTGGAACTTTGTTGTCATTTGTACTTCATGAATAATACAGAAAATGGTAGATCTCTTGTACATCTGTAAGGATTAAAAGACCTTTGCAGTTTTTCTCTGATGAATTGTTTACTAGTTTTGTAATATTTTCTGTACACAAGGAATTATTCAGTGGTTTGTAAAACATTATCTAGATACATGTATATAGATAATTCTTAAGCTATGTTTATGACTGGAGTTTTATATATAGGTAATAAAAATTACTGAACAAGGAGGATCAATCTCAAGTGAAAAATCAAAACAAGATCACAATGGTCTTCACTTTGTACAGGTAATTCAATAGAAGTTTGGGTTAAACCAGGTTATATGGCGCAAAACCTCCCAACACAATCACAAATCATTACGTTTAACCAAGGAATTAGATATCTAATTCCTTGGTTTGACATAATCTAAATTTTTCCACCAGTGGCTGATAACGAAGGAAGAATAAGATTGTTCTCTTTCTAAGATATAAGTTCGATGTTTTGGCAAGGCCTTTCTATAAATCGTTACCTTTTAACTATGAACAGATAGCTTTGTCTGAAATTTCGTCTTAGAAGTTATTGACAAATAGTATTTTACATTTAATCAAGCAATTAAAAATAGACATTTGTCTTAAAAATTATGAAATTCCCCATATTATTTTCTCTTATATCTGCTAAACTGGAATCATAAAAATTATAATCATGAAACTTAATCTTATTATTTCAATGAAGTCATTCTCAATTTGTAATTCGAAATTAGACGAAAAGATTGTATATGGTAATGTTTCTTCGTACGTGCTGTACTTAAATTGTTTATGTTGATTGACTTTGGGACTTTGAATATATGCCCCATCAGTACCCCTTTCATGCCTTTGTTAATCTATAAATTATTTTTACAAACTACTTGATCAAGCAACTTATTAAAGCCCTGATAAATTTTAAAAACAAAAAAACTGGTCCAGCCACTATCAACATATTTATATTTTCATTAAATTGTTTATTTTTTCAGATCACGAGAACCATGCTCATCAAACACAAGTTTCACAAAGTAACTTCCAGTCGACCATGAGCTCCCCGCCATCATATAATTCCGTCATAAACAACCCCGCCTATCAGTCTGCCAACATGCCGCCCTCTCAACACAACCCCGCATTCCAGCATGATCATATGGCGCCCTCTCAACACAGTTCCGCCAATCCATCCGACCATTTGCAGGCCTCCCAACATCCCGCTACCAACACAACACAACCAGGAGGTGTTTCACACGTAACAACGTAACAGTAAAACTGAAGTAGATCTATATTCTACCAGTGACTGGACCACTCTAAATTAAAGCAGGGTTGGTGATGATCACTACCATAGCTCAATATCATAGACAACCTAGTGACTAAGAATACTAATTAAGCTATATCATGTGTTATTTTAATGCTACATAATTTATCTAGTCAACATCACACCAGATATTTGGGTCCAACGTCTACGAAGGGATACAACCAACCACTAAGGAGCTCGAGGGAAAATCAACATTACACGCAATTAAATTGCTTATTTCATTCTATTCCTGTTTTTGTCATTTTAAATTTTTTTTAAACAACTTAGTAATAATTTAAACGATTTTATGAATGCACTTTATTTTTCAAACAAACCTTTTTCAAATTGATTTCATATTGTCATATCATATAAAACACTGCATATTTGTTTTAATGTGTTTAATTGTTTGTTTTGAAATTGGCGCGCCAGATGTGTTGAAACAAGCAGGATCCGGTGCACCTAAGTGTACTCTCGTTACGACTTTAGTTTGCGTTGTTGATTGCTATTCAGTTGTTTCTTTGTTCTGTTTTTGGACTTTTGACATTCGAATGGTCCATCGGTACCTTTCGATCTGTCTTTCTTTTTTTGGAACGAATTAAAACTAGCAATTTCTCTCATTCGCTTTTACCTTATAAAACATAGCCATTTATCGTTGTCAAGGAATTTCCAATTGTTTTACGTCGATAGAAAAAACACTGCATGGGCCAAATCTCACGGCGAAAAAAAAAAGAAAGAATCAATATACTCGGAGAAATGATCCCAGAGGCATGGAGAAAAATCTCTAAAAATTGCACGTTTGTTTATGTGTGTGTCTTCATTCTTTTTTTTCTCCTCATTTTTTAGTCTTAATGCTGGCGTCACACTGTCCCGATTTTGATATACGATGGACACACGAATGTGAAAATTACAACTTCGTGCGAAGTTAGTCCCGAACTTGCTAAAAATCAAAATCAAATCTAAAGGTTATACGATTAGAACCGATGGCTTAACGATTTGAAAAGTTGCACATACGAATAGCTGCGAACCGATTACGAAGTTGTTACGATGTTATCAAGATTAGTGGAGAATTAGATCCGAAGGAGAAACGAAGTTATACGATGGCTGTACGACGTTGTATTAAGCATACGATGGGTATACGAAGTATGAAATGTAAAAGCCGCCTCACACTTAACCGAAAAAAGTGCGACGAAGGGTAACGAATGGGAAAATTGACAAAATAGGCGCGAATTAAACGAATTCAAATAAAAATTTCCTCCGAATCATCCGATTATTAACTATTGTTAACTATGATCAACGAACAGTTAGCGAAGAATGAATATGACTTACGATGGGTCACGATTTTTCGGATGGCTACGTTGAGTAAATTATAGCCGAAGATGAGCGAAGAGTTGATATGACCCGATAACACGAACAGATAATGAACGACGGTTTACTATGGCGTGCGATTCGAAACGAAGGCGAACGAAAATATCGGGCGCATCAGGAAATTATGCGACAGCCACAATCCCCTCCTGCATCTTCAAGGTCTCCAACGCCACCAACTATCTTGCAGCAGGAAGATGATACAGCCAGTGTTGATGACACTGCTAATACATGTATTATGATATTGGACTTCAAAGCTTGGGAAAAATAGGTGCTTTACATAATTTTAATAAAAGGTTATTACATTTTTTTCTGCCAAAACCCAAGACAGCAGCGTATAATAATGAGGGTTATCATGGGGGGGGGGGGTACTTGGGAATCAAATAATCATTAGTGTTAAACGACCGCAAAATTTTTGAGATCGTATAATGTTATGGCGATGTCGTCGTCGTCGTCGTTGTTGTTGTTGTTGTTGTCGTTGTCGTCTGTGGACACTTTGGTATCCGTGCCATAACTTGAGTAAATTTGACCGAAAGTTATGAAATTTTGATATGATGTTTGTTACAGCTCAAGGAAGGTTGGTATTGTATTTGGGGATTGTGGCCCTTACCGTTTTAGAAAAAAAGGGCTAAAACGGGTGTAATGACAACACTGTTTTACATGTATAATGTTTAGTATTCATCGATTTTGAAAATTCTTTTTTTTTATTGAATTCATCATTAAATTCTGTCAACAAATTGTTTCAATGGTTTTGATATATGTTGCACTGTTACATTGCTACTTGGTGTCAAAAAGGGGCCACACCCAAAAAAATGACTTTTTTATTTGTGGTCCGATTTTCAAAATCTTTTTTTCATTGGAATCCTTGTGCAAATCCCGGCTTGCATTTTTCAATCAGATTTGCAATATCTCTTAAGGTTTTTAAGAAATTAGGGGTCAAAGGGGCCAAAAACGCCATTTTTAAAAGTTTGTCAACGCAAATAGTTTTATACCACACATTTAGTTGTAGTTGGCCAGTAAATTGTTATGAAGTTTTGATATGATGATTATATCCACTAAAGGAATGTTGGACTTGTATTTAGGATTTGTTGGCCTCTACTGTTTTAGAAAAAAAAGGCCAAAAGGGACGAAAACGGGTGTATTGTTAAAACTGTTGTAGAATGTTTTTTTTTTATTCATCCAATTTTGAAAATTCTTTTTTGTTGAAGTGCTCATAAAATTCTTTCTACCAAATGTGTCAATGTGATTTTTTAGATGTATTTCACCATTACATTGCTTCAGGGGGCTAAAGACAGGCCGCCCTTAAAATCAACTTTTTTATTTTTGGTCCGATTTTTAAAATCCTTTTTTCATTGGATTCCTTGTGAAAATCCCTGCCTAATTGTCTAATCAGATTTGCAATATCTTTTACCGTTTTGAGAAATTAGGGGTCAAAGGGCCAAACATGTCAATTAATACATGTATATAAATAAGGCTTTTTAGATGATGTAAATATATATGTGTAAAAAATGCATTTTTAAGACCACCACAGGATGCATGTGTTAAAAAGCTTTGTGACTCCACCATGGGCTTCATGTGACCAAAGCAATGGACTATCCATAGTGGGCCTCCAACGTACAGGGTTCAACTTGTTGCAGTCATATCATGCTGCACTGGTAATCATTAATTATTTACTGAAAACCGTTATTTTCACAAAATTCTACAACGAAATGGTAATCAAATAATTAAAAAGAAGGGGGTATGGTAATCAAATAATCACTCAAAAATGATCCTTGTAATCAAATAATCACCCTAAAAAATTTAATGGTCTAGTAATCACATAATCAAGAACCCCATGATGACCCTCAATAATAGTTATTAGGGCCCCGGATCGAAGATGCACAAGCCCTTTTCTTTTAACTGTGTTCGTCCGTCCATCTCTGTCTGTCCGTCACATTGTCTTGTGAACACTTAAACTTAAAACTATAAGGCGTAGAGATCTGAAATTTAACATGTGATTCAGGACTTATTTCTTTATTTAACCAATATTGGCCTGGCAATTCGCTCATGTATGAATCTATTAGCTATCCATAGTTAGTTATAGAATATCATAGTCTTGCGTTCGTTTCTTTCTCGTTATCCAAATTTAGTTAACGCTTATCTTCGTTACCCTTCGCAATAAGACTCCAAGCGAATTTACGTTTTCCAACGCAAGTCTTCGTTTCTTTACGCTATTCATATTTTATCATCGTACTGATTCGTCGGGATCAGAATGGTGCGATGAAGGACGATGCATGACGAATGATAAAAGAATGATAAACGAATAATTACCGTACATTAAATAAGAGGTGCGATTTCAAACAGATGATAAACGAATTTTAAATTCGTCGGGAAATTTTGAACATGTTCAAAATTAACCGACGAATTTGAAGAATCGTAACTGTTAGTTCCGAAGGCTTCCGAAGGCTTACGAAACCGAAAACGAAGGGTAACTTTGGTTTACTATCAATTACGATTACAAACTATTTTTAAAAAACTACTATTCGCCGGTCATCGCAACCCTTATTCTATGCAATTCGGTTAAGTGTGAGGGGGCCTTAAGAGAGTTCCTTTACGTTTCATTGTTCTCGTATAGTACTGCTGTCTCAGGTTCTCTCTTTGTGAATTGAACTTTTATCGATTTTGATTTTTAAAGTGTGTAATTTTTGTGCTTTGTACAATGTAAACAATAGGGGGAAGGTTGGGCCCAAAAAAGTAGTTAAACCCCTCCACATTTTATATGTGCCTGTCCTAAGCCAGGAACCCTGGTCAAAGCTTTTGTTTGTCCTTGTCTTTGTTTTATGTCCTTAAATGGGTCTTTCGTTGATAATCTAGGGATTTGTTTGAATCTTATGTATTGTATTTTTAGTCTTGGGCCAATGCAAGACAGCGAGCAGTGACCTCTAGTCATCTTGAAGACTGCTGGCTAGCTATTCCTGAAGCAACTAATTTGAAGCAAAAAGTTTTACAATATGGCGTTTCTTAAAAAAATCGAAAGGCGAGTTACTACAATAATGTTTTATAATGTATCAAATGTGAAAAAAATCTTTTTTTAGACCCTTTTTGGACAGAATAATTATTGTCTGTGTAGTTTATGATTGTAAAATATCAACGCATCATCTTGACTAAACATAAAATGTTAAATGCACATTTTTAAGAAAAAAATGCGATTTTTGATGATTGTTAGGCCAAAAATTTCAGTTTATGGGTTCATACGGTGTTTTTAACTTGTTAATGATTAGTTGCCGAGCATTTTAAAATGATTGAATATCATACAATGTATATTGCTTGATTAATTGTGGGCTGTGTCGCGTACACTTATTCCACATCTCATTATTTTCTATGTTTTCTTGCTTCTTGGCTTTCTAATTCTAAGATGAGTACAAAGTCCGTGT
>CAXARO010000454.1:0-56794 GCA_963971305.1 Arcuatula senhousia | reverse complement strand
ATAGGATACCAAGGGATTAGATTAGAAAATCTGTTTCAATATTGAACTAAGAAAAATTTTGAATGTTGAATGTTGAAACAAAATCTGTTTCAATATTGAAGTAAAAAAATTTTGAATGTTGAACGTTGAAACAAAATCTGTTTCAATATTGAACTAAGAAAAATTTTGAATGTTGAATGTTGAAACAGAATCTGTTTCAATATTGAAGTAAGAAAATTTTGAATGTTGAATGTTGAAACAAAATCTGTTTCAATATTGAAGTAAAAAAATTTTGAATGTTGAATGTTGAAACAAAATCTGTTTCAATATTGAAGTAAGAAAAATTTTGAATGTTGAATGTTGAAACAAAATCTGTTTCAATATTGAAGTAAGAAAAATTTTGAATGTTAAATGTTGAAACAAAATCTGTTTCAATATTGAAGTAAAAAAATTTTGAATGTTGAATGTTGAAACAAAATCTGTTTCAATATTGAAGTAAGAAAAATTTTGAATGTTGAATGTTGAAACAAAATCTGTTTCAATATTGAAGTAAAAAAATTTTGAATGTTGAATGTTGAAACAAAATCTGTTTCAATATTGAAGTAAGAAAAATTTTGAATGTTGAATGTTGAAACAGAATCTGTTTCAATATTGAAGTAAGAAAAATTTTGAATGTTAAATGTTGAAACAAAATCTGTTTCAATATTGAAGTAAAAAAATTTTGAATGTTGAATGTTGATACACAATCTGTTTCAATATTGAAGTAAGAAAAATTTTGAATGTTGAATGTTGAAACAGAATCTGTTTCAATATTGAAGTAAGAAAAATTTTGAATGTTGAATGTTGAAACAAAATCTGTTTCAATATTGAAGTAAAAAAAATTTGAATGTTGAATGTTGAAACAAAATCTGTTTCAATATTGAAGTAAGAAAAATTTTGAATGTTGAATGTTGAAACAAAATTTGTTTCAATATTGAAGTAAAAAAATTTTGAATGTTGAACGTTGAAACAAAATCTGTTTCAATATTGAACTAAGAAAAATTTTGAATGTTGAATGTTGAAGCAGAATCTGTTTCAATATTGAAGTAAGAAAAATTTTGAATGTTGAATGTTGAAACAAAATCTGTTTCAATATTGAAGTAAAAAAATTTTGAATGTTGAATGTTGAAACAAAATCTGTTTCAATATTGAAGTAAGAAAAATTTTGAATGTTGAATGTTGAAACAAAATCTGTTTCAATATTGAAGTAAAATAATTTTGAATGTTGAATGTTGAAACAAAATCTGTTTCAATATTGAAGTAAAAAAATTTTGAATGTTGAATGTTGAAACAAAATCTGTTTCAATATTGAAGTAAGAAAAATTTTGAATGTTGAATGTTGAAACAAAATCTGTTTCAATATTGAAGTAAAATAATTTTGAATGTTGAATGTTGAAACAAAATCTGTTTCAATATTGAAGTAAGAAAATTTTGAATGTTGAACGTTGAAACAAAATCTGTTTCAATATTGAACTAAGAAAAATTTTGAATGTTGAATGTTGAAACAGAATCTGTTTCAATATTGAAGTAAGAAAAAATTTGAATGTTGAATGTTGAAACAAAATCTGTTTCAATATTGAAGTAAAAAAATTTTGAATGTTGAATGTTGAAACACAATCTGTTTCAATATTGAAGTAAGAAAAATTTTGAATGTTGAATGTTGAAACAGAATCTGTTTCAATATTGAAGTAAGAAAAATTTTGAATGTTGAATGTTGAAACAAAATCTGTTTCAATATTGAAGTAAAAAAATTTTGAATGTTGAATGTTGAAACAAAATCTGTTTCAATATTGAAGTAAAAAAATTTTGAATGTTGAATGTTGAAACAAAATCTGTTTCAATATTGAAGTAAGAAAAATTTTGAATGTTGAATGTTGAAACAGAATCTGTTTCAATATTGAAGTAAGAAAAATTTTGAATGTTGAATGTTGAAACAAAATCTGTTTCAATATTGAAGTAAAATAATTTTGAATGTTGAATGTTGAAACAAAATCTGTTTCAATATTGAAGTAAAAAAATTTTGAATGTTGAACGTTGAAACAAAATCTGTTTCAATATTGAACTAAGAAAAATTTTGAATGTTGAATGTTGAAACAGAATCTGTTTCAATATTGAAGTAAGAAAAATTTTGAATGTTGAATGTTGAAACAAAATCTGTTTCAATATTGAAGTAAAAAAATTTTGAATGTTGAATGTTGAAACAAAATCTGTTTCAATATTGAAGTAAGAAAAATTTTGAATGTTGAATGTTGAAACAGAATCTGTTTTAATATTGAAGTAAGAAAAATTTTGAATGTTGAATGTTGAAACAAAATCTGTTTCAATATTGAAGTAAAAAAAATTTTGAATGTTGAACGTTGAAACAAAATCTGTTTCAATATTGAACTAAGAAAAATTTTGAATGTTGAATGTTGAAGCAGAATCTGTTTCAATATTGAAGTAAGAAAAATTTTGAATGTTGAATGTTGAAACAAAATCTGTTTCAATATTGAAGTAAAAAAATTTTGAATGTTGAACGTTGAAACAAAATCTGTTTCAATATTGAACTAAGAAAAATTTTGAATGTTGAATGTTGAAACAGAATCTGTTTCAATATTGAAGTAAGAACAATTTTGAATGTTGAATGTTGAAACAAAATCTGTTTCAATATTGAAGTAAAAAAATTTTGAATGTTGAATGTTGAAACAAAATCTGTTTCAATATTGAAGTAAGAAAAATTTTGAATGTTGAATGTTGAAACAGAATCTGTTTTAATATTGAAGTAAGAAAAATTTTGAATGTTGAATGTTGAAACAAAATCTGTTTCAATATTGAAGTAAAAAAATTTTGAATGTTGAACGTTGAAACAAAATCTGTTTCAATATTGAACTAAGAAAAATTTTGAATGTTGAATGTTGAAGCAGAATCTGTTTCAATATTGAAGTAAGAAAAATTTTGAATGTTGAATGTTGAAACAAAATCTGTTTCAATATTGAAGTAAAAAGATTTTGAATGTTGAATGTTGAAACAAAATCTGTTTCAATATTGAAGTAAGAAAAATTTTGAATGTTGAATGTTGAAACAGAATCTGTTTCAATATTGAAGTAAGAAAAATTTTGAATGTTGAATGTTGAAACAAAATCTGTTTCAATATTGAAGTAAAAAAATTTTGAATGTTGAATGTTGAAACACAATCTGTTTCAATATTGAAGTAAGAAAAAATTTGAATGTTGAATGTTGAAACAGAATCTGTTTCAATATTGAAGTAAGAAAAATTTTGAATGTTGAATGTTGAAACAAAATCTGTTTCAATATTGAAGTAAAAAAATTTTGAATGTTGAATGTTGAAACAAAATCTGTTTCAATATTGAAGTAAAAAAAATTTGAATGTTGAATGTTGAAACAAAATCTGTTTCAATATTGAAGTAAGAAAAATTTTGAATGTTGAATGTTGAAACAAAATCTGTTTCAATATTGAAGTAAGAAAAATTTTGAATGTTGAATGTTGAAACAAAATCTGTTTCAATATTGAAGTAAAATAATTTTGAATGTTGAATGTTGAAACAAAATCTGTTTCAATATTGAAGTAAAAAAATTTTGAATGTTGAACGTTGAAACAAAATCTGTTTCAATATTGAAGTAAGAAAAATTTTGAATGTTGAATGTTGAAACAAAATCTGTTTCAATATTGAAGTAAAAAAATTTTGAATGTTGAATGTTGAAACAAAATCTGTTTCAATATTGAAGTAAGAAAAATTTTGAATGTTGAATGTTGAAACAGAATCTGTTTCAATATTGAAGTAAGAAAAATTTTGAATGTTGAATGTTGAAACAAAATCTGTTTCAATATTGAAGTAAAATAATTTTGAATGTTGAACTAACAAAAAAAAATTTGAATGTTGAATGTTGAATGTTGAATATTGAACCAACTTGACGCTGGTGCAAACATGCCTCTTCCATTGCGATCTAAGTTCCGGAAGTATCCCAAAACTACACGGTTGTGAAAACATAATAGAGTTATTGGGGTCAGTGATCCAGTCAAACACTAACGAACACAATCACTAGCCATTTCGTCAAGCATAACTTTGATTTTGTCCTGCAGTGGCTGATAATAAAGATAGTTTTTTTTAGAAATCGTAATCAATATAGACGTTTTTTTCTAATATTCTTGGTCTAATGTCGGTCACGGAGATAGCGGTGCTGAAAAATTTGCACAAGTCCTGGCATATCGATCAAGTTGTGAAATATAAACACCCAATGAAAATGAAATTATTATGTTACTTTCAAGGTTGAGAAAATAAATAATTTGAAATTAAATCGTCTCTTTTATCGTAATTTTTTGTACTGGGATGAACACCAAGACCAAATTTGAGATGCAAATTCAAGAATGACGCGAAGCAAGTGAAATTGTTGTTTTTTAATCTCTAACTAGAGGGATACATGTATATTGAACGAATACATCTACCAAGCGAATCGTTATTGACAGAGACAACATCGATTATCAATATATCTAAAAGTAAGATTTGATTTATATATTTGTCCTTTACGAGTTCCTGAAGGGTTCATTCTTGTAAGAGTATAAAAAAACAAGTCGGAGGGGAGAGGAGCACAGTGTGTGCCCATTGCAATGCCAATTTGGGTTTTTAAATCTCTTTTTTTAATTTTTTTTCAAATAACACATTTTTGCAATACAAATCAAATCCTCTTTTCCTTACATGTTCTAACTTTTGACGCAAAAAAAAAACTTTATTAAAAATGATTTTTCTTGCACCAGGGCATTGAAAATTTCACAAGTCCAATAAACAGACTAGCTAAAAAAATCTTGACGTGTTGATACCATGATAAAAACCGGTTCAGATATGACTTGACAATTAATATGATTTTTCAAATATACGTTTTTTTTTTGTAATTTCGAACTTAACTCTATGGACAGATATAAAATAATTCATCGAAAAAAAATAGATAAACTACGGAAGCGCATTCGGGCCACATTAAAAGAAAAAATATTATTTTTTTGCGATTAAACGCAAAGTATTGCGAATAAACGCAAAAATGTTTGCGATTAAACGCAATAATTTGCAAATAAACGCAAAGATGTTTGCGATTAAACGCAAAAATTTGCGAATAAACGCAATAATTTTTGCGTTTAAACGCAAAACATTTTGCGATTAAACGCAATACTTTGCGTTTAAACGCAATACTTTGCGAATAAACGCAATACTTTGCGAATAAACGCAATGTTTTTTATTGCGAATAAACGCAATAACTTTTTTGCGTTTAAACGCAATAGTTTTGCGAATAAACACAATAAACTTTGCGAATAAATGCAATAAAATTTGCGAATAAACGCAATAATTTTGCAAATAAACGCAATATTATTGCGAATTAACGCATTGATTTTGCGATTAAACGCAATTTTTATTGCGATAATATGCAAAGAATTGGTGAGTTATATATTATGTAAAAGAAACTGTGTAGTGAACACATGGAACATGGAGGCTGGTGTTGAAGGTATTGTTTCTGTCATTATTTGTTTGTACTTGACGCCACTATTAAATCAAACAGACAAAGAAATGAAATGATCACTAGACCAAAATAACAAACCAAACAACTTGGGGTTAACTTAGCCTCTTATATATCGCAATATCCCATGTTGGTTGTATATTCCTCGGGGCATAATTAGAGTTTAAATTCAGCGCAAAATCATTCAAAAACTTAAAAATCAACTTGGTCAACTTCCGTGATCGCTCACTATACATCACCTAATTCTTCACTTGTGTGTTACCTTTACGTCGCGTCAATTACGACACAGTTCATTAGTTACATACTCATTTTTAAATGCAATATCTGATTGTGAATATTTTTGATAGACGAAGTAATGGAGCCTGAGTTAGTGGATTTTGTACGAAGCATAAGTGCAGATGTTGTTGACAAAATGCAAGAAGAAAAGGTATACTAGAGTTAAAGGAATGGTTTTTGTTTTGTTTTGTTTTGCTATTTTTCAGCTCACCGAAGGGCAATGTGAGCTATTTTTATCACTATCATCCGTCGTCCGTCCGCCATTTATATTTTTAATCAAAAATCTTCTCTGAGAGTACTTTAAGGGTTGCTTTTAATTTATGCTTAGTTTTACGTATTGTTTGGGATGTCCTCAACCAAATTTATAAAATGTTTGCTAACTGCCAATAAATGATAAAACTAGAACAGGTGATCATACATACATTTTGTATATGTTTTGTCTTATAGTCCAAATAAAAGTTCGAAAAAATGCAAAGAAGCACACCTTCCTTTGGCATCAAAATACCCTATAAAACTCCTTAATAAAATATGTTAAAATATCTCCATCAACCGTCAAAATTGGACCATTTTCACAGTTAATTGATTTATCTTGAACAGTAAGTGCTAAAGGACAGGTATGCATTGCAGAATGGCTAATCTCACAGAGATCATAGGCGATTTGGTCTAGGATTTTTTATTTCATTTATTGTATGTATATGAAAATTCTGACCCTCGAAACATTATTGAAAATATCTATAACGCGAGGGTCATAATTTTTATACACACAATAAATGAGAAACAAAATCCCGGACCCAAACGCCTATGATTTAGAGGTAATAAAAAGCTTCGACGAGCACAGCATGATACGACCGCAACATGTTGAACCCTGTACGTTTTAGGCCCAATATGGATAGTCTATTGCTGTGGACACTTGCAGCCCATGGTGGACTGACAAAGGTTTTGACACATGCTTCTCTGATGGACTTTCGACCCAGGTCACAGCAATGGGCCAACTATGACCAAAGTTATGGTGGAAACAAGTAAAATACTTGAATTTTTTTGCCCCTTTTGGGCCCCTAATTTCGAAACAACAAAAAAAGGGGAGAACCCCAAAATCAATCCCATTCATCCTTGTTTGGTAAGGAACATCACTGTGAAATTTCATAGCAGTCAGATAACTAGAACTTAAGTTATTGTGGAAACAAACAAAAAAGTAGTATTTTTGGCCCTTTTTTGACCCCTAATTTCTAAACAAAAAATGGGGGGACCCCCAAAATCAATCCCATTCATCCTTTTACGGTAAGGAACATCATTGTCAAGTTTCATTGCAATCGGATAACTGGAACTAATGTTATTGTGGAAACACTAAAAAGTTAACAGACAACAACGACGACGACGACGACAACGACGACGTCAACGACAGCATCAAGCCATAATACGTCCGCAATATTTTTTGCGGTCGTATAAAAAAAGATTTCAGGGGCAAACAGTAAACTTCTTGCTCAGATCATAATACACACTTCTAAAGAAGCTTTAGAGATCTGTTGAGCGATACAGGCTCCTGGTAGCCTGGTTCTTCTTTTTATGTTTACACAAAAACCAAGACGAGGTAGAACGAGAAAATCACAATGTAGTAACTCTGTTCGGAAAGAGATTACGTTGTACTTATGACTAAATAAATTGAAGAATGCTGGTTGGAATGTCATCATCAATTTTAACAAAACAATTAAAGATATTTTCAAAATGATAGATTGACTATATTCCATGACACTTGCTAATTGTAACTTTTAAATGTAAAAATGGCGGGTTAGCAATCGTTGACAATGGTACAAATGTTTTCAAATATTATATTCTATATCTCGGAAGAGATGGGGCTATATTGCAATCAACTAGCACGTCTGTCTGTCTGTCTGTCTGTCTGTCCTTCCGGTACACTTTCTCAGCTTCTATTGAAGAGATTGATTTCAAATTTGGTATACAGCTTTAGCATGATGAGTCGTACCGTGCTTCCCCTTTCTAGGTCAGTCGGCCATCTACTTCCTGTTTTCCAAACCGACGTAGACTTTTGCATTTGTCAAAAGTGTAAAATTAAAATGACGACAAAGTACAATAAATTGTGCGCCTGACGCGCGTTTCGTCAATTCAAGACTAATCAGAGTCGATCTACCAAAAATATTGAAAAGTCAATCACTATATGACTATTAAGCACATAGAACAATAAAACCAAAAATACCGAACCGGTGAACCTAATCATTACTAAGATGATAAACATATTTCTGGGGTATGAAGAACCGTAGGGTTACGACAATTTTGAAACTTAAACGGAAAATTAAAAGCTTTGATGTGTTCCCCAACATAAAAGTGTTGGTACCCGGCGGAGCGGGCTAACCTCGGGGAATTAGCAGCGCTAACCTTCACGGGTGTTAGAAATTATAATGACAACAAAGTTCCAGACAATAAATTTTGCAACGCCTGACGCATGTTTTCGTCTGTTCAAAGCTCATCAGGGGCGCTCTACCAAAAATATTTAAAAAGCCATACACTATATGACTATAAAGCGCATAGAACAATAAAACCAAAAATACCGAAGTGGGGATCCAAATCATAACTAACAGATTTCTCGGCCTCTACTAAAGAGATTGATTTCAAATTTGGTACATTGTACATAGCTTTTGCATGATGAGTTGTACCGTGCCTCCCCATTCTATTTCCTGTTTTCTGAATGGTCGAGTGAAGATATGCCTAGCACGACTTAGTGCAACCCCTTATAATATCTATAGATTGCCCAAGAATGGTGCACTATCACCCCTCCCCAATGCGTTTCCATGCAATAAATGTATGTATCAGAAGTATCGAAAGGGTAGAGACAAAACCAGTAAACACGAACGAGAACGAGACAAAAAAAAAAGAAACAGAACAAAATGTAAAGCACTGAAACACAAAATTAACATCACGAACTCTAGTCGATACGAGAGTGAACTGAGGTGCTCCGGAAAAGGAGTAAGTATTGGTAGGCAAGTTAGGAAGTGGATATCATTCTATTTTTACGCCCAACGGCAACATATCGTGAAAGGGGGATTAGTTCAACTCATGACCGTCCCTTTGTACGAATTGTTATCAATTACATAATTATAATCTGAAAGTTGGTAGAAGGGTCCAGTATGGCCAGCTATAATACTGGATGTTTTTTGACCTGTCAGACTCCCAACACTTTTGAAAATTGTTGTCAAGCTTTTCTTTAAAACAGTTTATTTAATAACTTTACTTTAAATTTTTTGACCTAACGCACCTAAGCATTATGTTTTGAGCTTTTCCTGTAAGAAAACTGTTGAAAGTATGTGCAGCTTGTTCTAACGATTTAGAAGTATAATTAACTTTTCTATAGCGTATTCCTATCTCAAACAGACTTGTTTCTTTCCCGAAGGTTATACAAAACGAGTATACAGTGTATAACCGGTTAGGATATATATATGAAGTGTGTTTATTACACTGAACAAAAACCCAGTATATGAAGGCGACGGTTTTCTTTTAGCTCATCTGAGCGAAGGCCACGGGGGGGGGGGGTTTACTCCAAGTATTTTCGTATGGGCCGCACATATGTACCTACCTTTGGATGGAAGTTACCCCCGTGCCAAAGGCTATGTGAATTATTGCTATCACTTGGCGTCCGTCGTCTGTCCGTCGTTCTACTTTTCAAAAATCGTTTTCTCTGAAAATGCTTGGCCAAATGTAAGTAAACTTTGTAGGTTTCTTCTATAAAATGTCCTCTACGAAACCTTAGGTCGAATTTTGGATTTCCCGAAATACATGGTTTCATGGCTAAAGATAGAACATAGTGTTAATTGATTTTTTTCTTCGCAAATTACTCAAATACGGTTACAGATATCAGAATTTTAGCAGTGGTAAAAGTAATCAGTACATTAAGATTTTCTTGCCTTAATAGTTGAGAGATCTGACAACCAATGTAGGTGTAATTGTCATTTTTCTCGATTTTTCCACTTCTTTGGCCCAATATCTTGAAAGCTATTCAATTCAAGTGTCTGAAAAAAATGAAATTGCACTTGGTTATGCCCTAGTCACACATTCACGGATCAACACCACAGAATAAATTCCCGGATAGATGCCGAAAAATCCATATTTTGTTGCCCTAATACGAGTCAGTACGGATTCACAACGGAATATTTATGGATTCGTATGGATTAAGTAGAATAACGGTAAATATTGCGCTAGATCGGATAGGATTCGCACGGAACTGTACAGTTTAACACGGTTATAAGACGCGGTTAGATACGGAATAACAAGTTTTAGATCGACTATGGTAAGGGACGATTTGATACGATGTAGATATAAGGACCAGCACGGAGAAAACGTTCTTATTCGGAACAATACGACACACCACGGGACTTTACGGATTTTCACGATCTTGCGATCCGTAGATCATCGAAACATTGTAGTAAATTGGTTTAACCATTTTACTGGCTTAGGACAGGCACATTTAAAATGTGGCGGGGTTAAACTAGTTCACGTTTATTCCTTTAAACGAAGAATAAGACTGAAAAAATTAAATGATAAATAATTATATATCTGTTTAGATCTTAACAAAAACAAAGTGAAGCATTCGATAAGTCTTAGAATATCTTAAAGGAGAAGAAAATAAAAACAAATAAGTTTTAAAAACTTAATTGGAAAGATTTTAAGCACATCCGTTGTTTTCCGTATTGTGTCGATCTAAATCGTACAAAAAAAAACGAAGAAGAGCTTGATACGCCTTTGTGTTTCTTACTTGTCCGTAAGGAAACGTACCAAGTCCTTGTAGGTCCGTTCATTCGTCGTAACAAACCGTAGGGAATACGTAGCAATACCGTACTTAAACCTTACTTGATCAAAGAAGACGAATTGCTATGGAATTATACGGAGTCAAAACGAATTAAAAAGTTCTTAGAACGATCTGATACTGTTAAGTAAGGAGTCCTCTACTGTGGTTTAATCCGTAGCTGAATTTTGAACGTTTTCAAATTTTGTCGCGGAAATAAATGTTTAGTACGTATGGGAACGGTTGGATGCAATTACAGCACGGATGAAGTACGGTGTTGATCCGGCTTTCAATCCGTGAATGTGTGACTGGGGCATTAGGTAGTGGTCTCAGTCTTGTACTGTTTTTCCCATAGACTTCAATAGTAAACCAGATATTTTTTTATTTAAAAAAAATCGTTAAAATGATTCAATCGAATTTTGCTATATTTTTTTCAATAAAAGACCTGTCAATTAACATTTTAAAGGGTGAGATGATAAAAAGTACCACGAACTTTGGTGCACCACAAAAGTCTGAACTAAAAATATTTTTTTTTCTATTTTCACTTTAACGTCAAAAGCAAAAATTCTCCCCTTTCATGAATAAGTAAATGCAATTTTCTCATTTCAAAAAGTTAATGATATCATAGTGTGGTGTCTAACCTTCAATTAAAGCCAAAAGTTAGAAACAAACAACACAGAGAAAAGGCACTATATTTCAACAGCATCCATCACTGGCGGTTGGCGGCTACTCGTAAAGGCAGTTACGAGTATCTCAAGATGGCGGGGATATTCCTGGAAAGTCGGACTTTATATTATATCTTATATAAAAGATTTTCGTTTGAATTAAAATAGAAAGAATACCGAGGCTAACGACATACAGTTGCCATCTAACATACGCTTTGGTAGTGTGAAACTCGTGAATCGTCAATCCAAAAAAAAACAAAAAACACGAAGCTGTCGGTAACTGCAATGATGAGATACTCGTAACTGTAAAATATGTTTTTGAGAAGGTACTCGTAACTGACCTTTGCCGATTTGGCATTTAAAAGTTGTTATATATTTTGTATGCTGTGTGGTTTATTTTGGGGATGTCTTGGCAATTTCGGTCATTCAACATCAAATTTCCCAGTTGGTAGACCTTCGAAAACAATATTTTACTTGGAGATACGCAACTGGAAGCAACGAAAGCGTATTTCCAAGTGGAATATTGTTTTCGAAGGTCTATACCTGAATCTCATAGAAATATCTTTTATGTTAATTCATCTGTAGATGTACTACCAGATGAAATAATACATACAATAATTTTTTGATTGGTTAATATATACATGTAAAATAACATTCATGCACCCAGGAGACTGAACCCCTAACTTGGTCTTTAAGCCATAAGGGTATTTTCTTAAAGGGGTCATCTGACAACTGAGACCCAATTGAGACTTTTGTGAGGCTTTTGTTAAGAGCTGCATGTTTGAGCAAGCAACATCTTTTCTTTCTGTGTCTAATCTATGAGACAAAACGATGAAACGCTATTTTTGACCTGTAGGGAGCCATAACCCCTAAAAAGGGTCATCTGACAAGTTCGACCCAATGGAGACTTTTATAAAGCTTAATGTGCTGAACATTTGAGCAAGCAACAACTTTTCTCTATCTTCAATAATTTTCATTGTATAGGAATAAAACACTAATTTTGACCTGTAAAGGGCCATAACCCCTATAAGGGGGACAACTTTGAACCAAGACAGCTTATTGAGCTGAACATTTAAGCAAGCAACAGCTTTATCTCTATCTGCAATAGTTTTTTTTTATTCTATAGGGAAAACACTATTTTTGACCTGTTAAGGGCCATAACCCCTATAAGGGGTCATCTTACAACTTCGTCAACCCAATGAAGATTTTTGTAGAGCTTTATTAGCTGAACAATTAAGCAATCAAAGCTTTTCTCCTTTGCAATAGTTTTCATTCTATAGGGCAAAAAGATGAAAAAACACTATTTTCAACCTGTTAAGGGCCATAACACATATAAGGGGTCATCTTACAACTTCGACCCAATGAAGACTTTTGTAGAGCTTAATAAGCTAAACATTTAAGCAAGCAACAGCTTTTCTCTATCTGCAAAAGTTTTCATTCTATAGAGCATTAACATGAAAAAAAAAACGATATTTTTTTACTTTTAAAAGGCCATAACCCCTACAAAGAGTCATCTGACAGCTTCGACCCATTAAAAATTTAGTGGAGCTTTTGATGCTGAAAAAGAAAGGTGGCATCCGATATTCTCTATCTCTTATACTTTTTGATTTACAAGCCAAAAATAGTAGTCTGACCCCCTGGTCTACTTTTAGCCACGGCGGCTATAATTTTTTACGGATCAAAAATCGAAACCCAAGTTATGTGCAGGACATTCTAAGAATCAATCATACCAAGTTTCATATAATTCTGTTCAGTAGTTTTAGATGAGATTTTGAAAAATGGTTAACGGACGACAATGACGACGACACCAGACGCAAAATGATGGCAATAGCTTACCTGGACCTTTGGTACAGGTGAGCTAAAAGAGTTGTCACATTGTTACACACATACTAGTATATATGTATAGTAATTGCTTTTTACTGTATTTCTAGTTATCGTATAACTACATGTACGCCACTTTACTCACCTGCACCCACCTAAGCCTGTTACATGAACATACCCATAATTAAACCTTATTTGAGGGTGTGATTAGGGCAGCGAAAGCTATCTTTTTATTTCTTAGATATCCTAGCTGGTCAATGATGCTATTTATAATGGAGGTTATAATGTCATGTAGAATTCCTCGAAGGAAAGATCAAGATTGTTCAATAGCTTATTTTCAGTTGGAAGATCTGTATAGACTTAAAAAAAAAATTATATGCCTATATCAAGGAGTAACCTCTTTTCAGCAGCATTTTTTTAATCAAAACATTAAAAGGTATTGGAGGTAAAAGTTAGACTTGCTACAAGTCCCTCTGTATTATCTATTCTATCTTATTGCTTAATTAACAGGAAAGCTTCACCAACCTTCACCATGTAAAAAAAGAACGGGGATGAACAGGATTTCAATCCCCGGGGCTTTTGTATTTCAACCCGTGCCTCACTTTATACCACATGTTATAATATGATAATAGAAATTTTTTGCGGTCGTATAAAAATTACAAACACATAGAATACTAGAAATTTATATTTATTCTAAATGTACTATCGCTAATTTTAATATAATATTTGTCAGTTACCAACATCATACCTTAACAGTTACGCGTATCGTCACTGTTTTGGATATCAGTTATGTTTTTAAAAAAAGAAATTCTCGAAGTCAGAAGGCATTTTACTTAACAAGATAATACGGAATATCTGTATTTTTAGCTCACATGGTCCATTTGCTGTTTTATACTATCCAAAATTTTTACCCACTGGTATATATAAAGCGTTATGTATACCAGTGGGTAAAAATTTTGGATAGTATAAAACAGCAATATTTTGACATAATATGTTTAGAAATGACAAGAAAAGACTAATTAAATAATTCTTATCAGAATTTTATTTTGTAAGGAGTATTAGAAAAAAAGGGGGTCATATATGAAATCCATGCTCCAAGTGCCTGTGCTTGGGACATTTGGTTTCCGTGCGATGATAACTTGAGTAAATATTAACCAATTGTTATGAAATTTTGATATGATGTTTGTAACCACTAGAGAAAGATTCCTATTGTATTTGGGGTTGGTGGCCCTTACCGTTTTGAAAAAAGGGCCAAAAAAGGGATAAAACGGTTGTATTGACAAAACTGTTGTAGAATGTTTATTATTCATTTGATTTTAAAAATTCTTTTTTAATGAATTTCTCATTTAATTCTGTCAATAAAATGTGTCAATGTTTTTGATGTATATTGAACCGTTACATTGCTACGGGGTGCCAAAGACAGGCAGGCCACACCCATAAAATCAACTTTTTTATTTGTGGTCCGATTTTCAAATTTGGTTTTTTCATTGGAATCCTTGTGAAAATCCCTGCTAGCATTTTTCAATCAGATTTGCAATTTCTCTTACTGTTTTTGAGATATAAGGACACGAAGGGGCAAAAAACGCCATTTTTAAAAGTTTGTCAAGGCAAATGGTTTAACACAAAAAATTTAGCTATACTGGGCCAGCCAATTGTTATGAAGTTTAAATATGATGATTATATACACTGAAGGAAGCTTTTTATTGCATTTGGGGTTTGTGGTCCTAACCTTTTTAAAAAAAAGCCAAAAGGGGCTTAATCGTGTCAAAAATGTCAATGAATATAAAAATAAGATTTTTTTCTATTAAATGTTATTGTAAATATATAAGTGTCAAATATGTATTTTAAAGTCCACCATAGGATGCATGTGTAAAAAAGCTTTGTAAGTCCACCATGGGCTGCATGTGACCAAAGCAATAGACTATCCATATTGGGCCTCTAATGTACAGGGTTCAACTTGTTGCGGTCGTATCATGCTGCACTTGGCGTAGCTTTTTATTATTTTTAGCCACGTTTCGCCACGTTTGTGTCGTGCAAACGATATATACAAACGGGGCATCCCACGTTTGCATCCAGGTATCTCTACTTATGTACCCGGTTTCAACTACGTGTCGGTGCGTTTTGTTACGTTTATAACCGTTTTACTACGTTTTAGAAAAGTTGTAAAACGGGGTGCCGAAACGTGACAGTGTGACTGGGGCTTATATGAATGCGCGTATAACTGTAAAACGTTTCTAAAACGAATTATACGTGTACAATTACTACTAGCACCAACCATCACAGTTAGAAATGCTATCATTGTATCAAACTTTGATCAGCAAAGTCATTTTGGTTTGAAAGTATGCAATCTGAAAAAATCATTTAAAGGCATACTTATAACATGTATACTAGTTACACATTGTAAAACTTCAAATACTTATGATCCTCTGAAAAATATAGAATCAGTAACATTTTAATGTAAGTGAACTGTTATTGTATTTGATATTGTTTACTTTATAGATAACGGTAGCAGTACTTCAAAAGATGAATGACGAAGATCTGTCTGTCTTCTTTCCAAAGATGGGAGATAGAATAAATATGAAAATTTTCCTCGAGAAAAGGGAAAGAAAAAAAAGGACGAAGTCTAGATCATCCCTGCTCAAATCTCTTCAGGCCAAAATGGGAATAGGTGTCCAGGAAAAAAACCAAAACAATGACAATTTCTCCAGCACAAGTGAGGAGGAGGATTCATTAATAACTAAAAAAACAAAAGTTCAAATGCACCAAAGGCAGCATGTCAAGAATCGGTAATACAAATGCAAAAAAGAAGAAGAAGAAAGTAGAAATCGGCTGGCTTCATGAAGGGAAGCAGATTAGGACTCCAAGAGGAGGTGGTACTAGAAAGCTCAGCCTACCAAAAGAAAGCACCAAGGAAACCATTTTAGAAAGTTCAATTCCTCTCTTCTTCCCAAATGGTACATCACCAATAGGGAACTCAGATGACTTTGCTTTTTCATTGACTGATTTTTCTCATAGAGAAATTGATGAAAATGAAACAATTGAGGATCTGTATGCATCGTCTAAGATGTCAGTCTTGAGAATCTATTTGATGAGTACACCGAAAACATGCGCGACTCATGATGAAGTCAAGGATAGCACAAGTTCAGAACTAGAGGATCCTTTTGGAGATGCCCCAAAAAGGATCGCTGAAGAACCCCCATCAGAGAGCCATATTGATCTCAATACGATAGCCACCACAGATAATAATGAAATAGAGTCAAATATATCAAATGAAGTTTTGATTTCGCCTAATATTCTGGGGGAAGCATTGTACATACTTGAAGAAGGAAACAACGTTCTTCTTGATATTGCCAATTATGATACAGGTACACAAGATGACACTCTCCCTAATATTGATTGCATTAAAAAGATGTCGATAAGAAGAGGAAATGCATTTTCAGAAATCGTAAATTTCCTTTTAAATACCGACTTCGACATAAGGTTAGACAAACTAGAAATCACGATGCATAATGAAAAGGGCGAGGACTCCGGTGGAGTATTCAGAGATGCAATGTCAGAATTCTGGGAAACTTTTTATCTGAAACATACAATAGGGGCAGATCAAAAAATCCCAACAACAGTGCATATCATGAAAGGAGAAGAATGGGAAGCTGTGGCAAAAGTAATCGTTATTTGTCTCAAACAAGAGAACTACTTTCCAATCCAACTAGCAAAATCCTACATGAAGAAAGCTATTGACGACATTGATCCTTCAAATGAAGAACTTTTATCTACCTTTCTCCTTTACCTACCAGAAATGGACAGGGATACTTTAAAACAGGCGTTAGAGGATTTTGATAGTGTCGAGGAAGATGATGTCATTGAATCTCTAGCAGATTTTAATGTAAGAGTGGTTCCGACAAGACAAAATCTAAGAAAGCTTCTAATTGAGGTTGCACATCATGAGTTGATACAGAGACCATCATTTGTAACGCAGTGTTGGTATCCTGTATTAGGAAGAAATTTGAGGCCGCTCATAGAAAATCTCGATACTTTATATGAACAGAGTCGTGTAACCAATAGGAGAGTACTTTCAATTTTAGTTCTACCGGAGGACATGAACGCACAGGAAAAAGTCACAACTGATGCTTTAAAACAGTACATCAAGACATGTTCACATGACAAACTAAAAATGTTCGTGCGTTTTTGCACTGGGTCTGATGTTCTTGTCGGAAAAAAAATATATGTTAGGGTAACTCCTGCCTGCAGTTCAGAGGTGTTATTAAGTCCAGTAGCGCATACGTGTGGGTGTGTCCTTGAGTTATCTAGGAGTTATGATAGCTTTTTGTTATTGAGAGAGCATCTGGAAAATATACTCGATTCAAAGGTCCTCAGGATGGACATTTTGTAACTTTTTTCACTAAGTATTATTTGGATAGATAATCCACTTTATTTGTATATGCTTAGCATTTTGTGTTCTAGTTCCGAACTTTTCACGTTGAAATGATTTATTCTTTGAAGGAAACAAACTGCCTTAAAAGCTTTTTAAAGATAAAGCAACATGTTTGAAATGTTTGAAAACGCTATTGATTTTTCTACTATGCGCTACTGGACTTACGAAATTACGTAGAGGTATTCTATGATAGATTTCATGCTACTTTCAGTGATCTACTTAGTGGATATTTAACTTTGTGTTCTACTTATACTCTTTGCAGAGTTGACTATTCAATTTTATTTTTTGTTTGTATTTGGGGTTATATTTTTGGTTATATTTTTTGTGTATGTGTGCTAATAATGTCAATTAGCCGTTTTCTTGTTCAATATTTTGGGTTAAACACTGGAGTGTTTTGAATTCCATATGTTTTTGTCAATTAATGATAATCAGTAAAAAACCGCAACTTGTCCATGTTTTTTTCTTTGGTGGTTACCATTGTTTAGATCAACTATCTATGTTAAACTGTTGCCAGACACTTCACGGCCTTCATCTTCGTCAATCTCCTTTCTAAAACCACTGTACAAAATGCAATGAAACTTGGTACTATCGTTCCATGGAATGACCTTCACATGAGGTCATTATAAAGGATTTGGCTTATATTTCGAAAAGTAGCAGAGACCAGTTATTTAAATCTCATTCACAAACAGTCTGTTTTCTGTTCCTTGTTGAAGAAGGGGGTCTATCTGTGACGTTTTCAGGACTGAGTTTGAATAATATGCATTCTATTTAGACCATTGGGAAATTGCAAAACAACGAGCAGCGCCTACTGTCCTCGTTGAAGACTGCTGGCGGTTGTCCATTGTGGTTTTTATAGATTGCCGCTTGTTATGTGAGCTGTGTCGCGTACACTTATTCCACATCTCATTATTTTTAGTAAGTATACCCCCGCTTGAAACAGGGGATATACAGTGATAGGGTTGCCCGTCCGTGCGTCCGAAAGTCCTTCCTTTACACCTCAGGTTACCCATCTCTTATCAGCAATTCTTCTTACACCTTTTGATGGATTTTTCAATGAAACTTTCATACAAGCTTTGCGACATAATGAAGATGTGCACCTCTTATTTTGAAATTTGATCAGATTGATTTTCCGGGTTTCCCATAGCAAAACATGGACTTTTTTACAACAAGGGGGTACCCATCTCTCTTACCCAAAACTCATCCTAAACCCAATATTAGATTTTGAATCAGAATAGTTTTTACTTTTTGTTCGTCAGTAAATCCTTCTCAAATATCACCAGTCATTGAGTTAATGCATGAAAGCTGCAACACTCCGGTGTATGCGGTAAATACTAGTTTTTTGGAAGACTTTTGTGGAATATGAATTACATGAAAAGTTGTATACCTAGGCGTCCGGTGTACAAACAATCAGGGTCTACACAACTTTTACAATGTTTGATAATGTCCCATTTTCATGCTTCAGTGGATATGTGAAGTCATGTCCATCCAATTTTGGGGAAGTGTAAACATTGATATAAGACTTTTGTGGAAAATGATTGCCTATATAGTTATAATATTTTGTCATAGGCATTACATTGGACCTTTATCTGATGTTTGCGCATATCCTAGGCTTTAGATATTTGGTATACAGCTTCAGGTAGGATGCATTTCAAGGCCTGTCGCTTACCTACTTCCTGTTTTTACGAGCTGACTTAGAATTTTTTAAAGGTAAAAATGAACAAACAAATTTAGTAACAGATTTCTTAGCTACTATTATTCCTAAGCTTTCGATGTTCAGGTAAAGGTGTCATTATGTGGGATGCGTGTCCAGATCTGTTTTCGCTAGCTTACATGAACTTCCTGTTAAACGAGCTGATTTGGGAAACCCAGGAGTTCCGTTCTTGTTTTTTGTTTTGTTTTTGTGTTGAATTTTTGCAAAGACATTTTTTCGAGAGCTACCAGATGAGAAAATAATAAATGACCAGTGGATGCACTGTAAATTATATCAATGCAGTTTTCTAATGAGTCGAATCACTCCAAGAAACACGCAAATCGAGCCAGGTAATTTTTACGAACACTTTATATAGGCGAATAGTGTCTAAAGATTTTTACTAACATGTTATGGATTTTTCATAACCCTAATTTTATGTCGTATGGAAAGCCGTAGTTGATCTCCGCATTAACAATTTATTGACGATTGGTGTCAATGGCGAAATGTTTAAGTTGCATGAATTCGACAATTCAATAAATTGACGAACGTACAATTTATATTTCGAACGAGGGTAGCCTTGATGATTTTTAAGAAAAGTTATTTCTTTCTATTTGCTTTGATAAGAATAAAGTAAATGCAGTTAATTATAAAAGAAATCTTTTGCGGAGTTTAGTAAAAATTACCTGGATCGATTCGCGTGTTCCTAGGAGTGCGAATGAAAAGACGAACGGAACGGAATCAAATTTTTTACTCGCGTGCAGGAATGGTGTCATATTACCAAATTTGACCTCCCTCCTTTGCATTACTGAAGCAAGGTACTTTTTGATATATGACAATATATAGTGTTCCTCGCCTTTCAGTACTCTCAGAACACTCTGTACTTCTTTAACACCAATATAAATTCAAGCACCTGACGTGTAAACTCTTATTAAAAAAAAAAACATTAAAATCAACAATAAAATGGTAAATGTGTTCAACCAGATCTAAATAATCAAGGTAGGTTTTGGTTAAGCGATGGACAGTTACTACTGGAGTATATGTAAATAAGATTTCACCAACCCAGGACTTTTAGTTCTAGAGATATAGATGTTCTCATAAAGCTCTACCCTATAATTAGATTATTGTGTATAAGATGTGAACACAGTTACGTAATGGTAATAGTGGGGCATATGCATTTTCAGTTTTTTGCTGTTGTGATGATTTTATGTGTACTGATTTTGTCTGTCTTTTCGGATTACATATATATTATTTCCCCTTTGGTACACCTTTGCTTTATTTCTCATCCAAGAACTAATACAATGTAGTATTGTAATTGCACTTGCAATAGGTCTTTCAATTTTATTCAACGTTGTGATATACAAATATGTTAGATGCAACACCTTGTAGTGATTTATTTGCAAAAATTCGAAATGAATCAGAATTCAGAAGCCTTGGTCTACATTGGGAGTTGACAGAAACAAATATCAATCACTGCAAATTATATATCTCATGTCTTGCAAGATTTCTTAGCTGGATATACAAGTCACATGCCTCATCTAGTGAAATCGGGTTTAACAAATTATTTTCGTCCATTAGAATCTGGAAAAACTCTTTCATTTCTAAATCAAACGGAATGTTCTGATCAAATAAACAAAGTTCTCTGAAATCAAAAAGCAAGTGCTCATCTACATGTCGTGAATAGTCTTTTGTGTTTTCAATGTCTGGTAGACAGTATAAAAAACATGGCCTTCCACTTGGGTTGCGGGAGTGTCGTGTTGGTCGGATTCTATGAGTGTTCCATACAGTTGTTGCTTGGTCTATGTCTTTCTACAAATAAAGAACAAGACATCAATTAAGATTATAGGCATGTTAGTGGTATTTCAACGCGCAACATTATTTATAAAAAAGGCATCCGATTTCGTGAACACCTCAGTTACCTAAGTTCTGTGGGCCAAAATAGACGAATTTTAACCTGCTGCATCAAACACAATAATTCTTTCTTACTTCCAATTCATTTGGAATTTATAAGGATTTTCAGTTTGTAAGTTAAAATATGTTTTGAGAACTATACAACTTAAACATTGCTTATATATGCAATAAAAATTATCAAAATCACTCAACCAGTAAATCAAGGTCAAGGTCGAAAGATGGGGATGCAACTGTGCTAAGATTTTAATGGGTCATATGCATGCCAAGTTTCATCATCATAGGACAAATAGTACTTGAGATATGGAGGTGCTCATTAAACCTTTACACTGCTATTATATGTATTGAAAAACGTCGAAGGCACTCAACCAGAAAATAAAAGTCGAGATAAACATTTGGGATGCAACTGTGCTAACCTACTGCTGGGGCATATGCATGCCAAGTTTCATTACCATGGTACCAATAGTTCTTGAGATATGAAGGTGCTCGCAATATTATATGTATTGATAATTGACAAAGTCACTCAACTGGAAAATCAACGTCAGGATCAAAAGATGGGAAGCTACTACTGGGCCATTTGCATACAAAGTTTTAGATATGGAGTAAAAACCTTACCCAAAAAGTTAACGCCACCGCCCCAAGTAAAGTAACACCTTTGTCCCGATCTGCTTCGCTTGTAATTGATAAACATAATTATACCCCCACACGTAAGGGAGGGGGCTATATTGCAATCACCTTGTCCGTTCATCCGTCATCCCGTAACAAACTTTCGTAACAGATTTCTCAGCTTCTACTGAGGGGATTTATTTTAAATTTGGTATATAGCTTTATAATGATCAGTTGTATCGTTCCCTGACCCCTTTCCTGGTCAGTCGCGCATCTATTTCCTCTATTTCTATGAGTGGTCGAGTGAGGGTATCCTTAGCACGACTAAGTGCAACCCTTTGTTTTTATTTGGTTGATATTTGCATAGTTATATTGACAATGTTGGGTAAACAGTTTGACATAAAGATGTAAAATCGATGCCATTTTTTTTATCCCTGCGCTAGCGAAAATGCGAAGATAATATTTTGCTCTTTGATGTACGTATGCACGTACGTACATCAATAGCGTTAATATCCAGTATTATCTCTGTCACCACTGGGAGTAAAAAGGTGAAACTTGGGTCATTGATTGCATTTTTTTGTGGGTGGGCACTGTGCTGAAGGTTTCTGAATTTTGATAATGCCCCTGGGGGTTGGGCTGCATAGGTAGCCTAAGGGCACATTATTCCTTTGTCACACAAGTCCTCCTAGTTTATTTGAAATAGGGAACTGAAACTTTGCTTAGTAGTTGTACTATAATAGATTCTGCGGAAGTTTTCGGAATTTTGATAATGCCCCCAAGTGCTGGGCTGTATTGTTAGCCTAAAGGCACATTATTATTTGTCACGCAACTCCTAGGTTGAATACGGAATTGAAACTTGGCTCAGTAGATGTACTATGGATGTAGATTCTGCCAAAGGATTCGGAATTTTGATAATGCCCCTAGGGGCTTGGATGCAAAAGTTACCTACGGGCACATTATCCCAAGTTATTTTGAATACGATACTGACACTTGGCTCAGTAGTTGCACTATAGATGTAGATTCTGCCGAAGGTTTCGGACTTTTTGATAATGCCCATTAGCGCTGGGAGGCATAGGTAGCCTAAGGACACATTATTCCTTGTCGCGCATCTGCTCCCAGGTTTTTTGAAATACGGAACTGAAACTTGGCCCAGCAGTTGCACTATGGATGTAGATTCTGCTGAAGGTTTCGAAATTATGATAGAGTCCCTAGAGGCTTGGCTGTATAGGTACCCTTAGGGCACCATTCCTTCCTTGCGCAACTCCTTAACATATCAGGCTTAGGTCTATAAAATTTCTTTCTACTATTATTGGCCCTGTTACTATCAAACATCATATTTAGCGTGGCTTGTTATTAGCTCAACTGACCCAAAGGGTCAGGTGAGCTACTGTCATCATAACATGTAGGTAGTAATCCACAATAAGGATTTTTTTCACAGCATTGTTTCGTCGATGGCCCCTGTGAACTTTTTTGTTAAATGAAAATATTGATTCGTTTTGGTCTTAAAATAAGGACAATAAAAATCTGGACCCGTTATATAAAAATTAGGATCCACGGTTATTGTTTTAAAGAATAATTTCGAACTTTAGATCAATACCAATGCTCATAAAGCGTCGCTTCCGGCTATGCATGGTGACCAGCGGATGTTATTAAATTTAAATGTGCTATTTTTAATTTTTCAAATTTAAACAATTTTAGCGGAAAAAAGAGCCGAAGTCGGATAGGTTTATTTGGTCTTTAAAGAAAGGACTGTTTTCGGACTTTTATTTCATATTTCTCGATTACTGGCAACGTTCAAAAAAAGGGCAAAATCCCGATTTTTGCGTATTTTTGTCCTCAAATTTTTGACATATGATAACAGTTGCTAGGGGCAACGAGTACAACAAAGAAACCAAATACGGCACTTAACACGACTAAACATGCCCGGAGTTTGGAACACCACCTAGTTTAAAGTCCAAATAGCAGTTTAAGCGATTACAAGAACCCGGGACAAAATAGTCAACGTCGAGCACATGCAAAAATGCGCCAAATAAATTAATTCGGAGTACTACCTTAGGCGTCCGTCGTCCGTTAACTTTTCTTCAAAGATCTTCTTCTCTGAAACCACTGAAGGGATTGCTTTCAAACTTTGTACATTTGATTTTTAGGATGTCCTCTTCTAAGTTTGTGAAATTTGTGCATGCTGACCAACAAACGTGGCAGCCGTTGCTAAAAATAGAACAGGGGGGGTCAGACCATGGTTTTTAGCTTATATCTCAAAAAGTATAAGAGATAGAGAAAATCCGAAGCAACTATTCTTCTTTAGCATCAAAAGCTCTACGAAACTCTCCATTAAGTCAAAGTTGTGGGACGACTCCTTATAGGAGTTATTTCCCCTTAATCGTCAAAATTGACGAATTTCACAGTTTTTGGACTTTATCTTGAAAACCCTATTAAGTGGTAGAAAAAAAAATTGCAAAAATGTTAAGCTTATTGAGAGCTACAAAAATGGTTTCAGGGTCACAATTGTCAGATCAACCGTTTAAGAGTTATCTCCCTTTAAATGTTTTTTCTGTCAATTTTAAATAACTGATTTTTAATAATCTTCTTCTCTGAAACCACTGAAGAAATTGCTTTTAAATTTTGTACACTTGATCTTTAAGATGTCCTCCATCAATTTTCTGAAATTTATGCATGCCAACCAACCAACATGTCTGCCATTGCTAAAAATAGAACAGGGGGTGGGGGGTCAAACCATAGTTTTTGGCTTGTAGCTCAAAAATTATAAGAGATAGAGAAAATCTAAAACAACCTTCCCTCTTCAGCATCAACAGCTCTACAAAACCTTCTATTGAGTCGAAGTTGTGGGACAACTCCTTATTGAAGTTATTTTCCCTTATTCGTCAAAATTGACTATTTTCACAGTTTTTGAACTATATCTTAAAACCAGCAAGAGCTAGAGGAAAATTTAGCATTGCAAAATTGTTCAGCTGTCAAAACTGTCAGATCATCCTTTTAATAGTTATCCCCCCTTTTAACTTTTTTAAATGGTAAGTTATGTAGCTCTGTATCCTTGATCTTAAGAGTGATTTCTACCCTTACTTGTTTCTTTAATGTTACTTACCAAGTACATGTAGACCATGCTGAACACTAGGTAAGAGGCTTTAGCATAAGAGATCAGGTGAGCGATCCAGGCTCCTGGGAGCCTCTAGTTTATTGTTAAAGGTTTTACATGTATTTACAAAATCCCCTTAATTTTGACGTTTGCTGTGTCAGGATATATAAACTCTCTTAAATATTATAAAAACGTTAAAAAAGAAAAATAAACATACCTGTACAAAGTCCATAAACAGGAATTGGACTAAGTTCTTATCTATAGTGTCCCCTTCATACAGCCCATTGTCTTTCATATCTCCAAGCAGCTCTATCCAAAACTGACAACAACTTGATCTGAGATGTCGCCAAAAAGATTCTATTCTTTGATTATTAGTGCTTGGCCCGTACAAAAATGCATGATTTCCTACTAAACCCTTTTGTATTTCTTCAACATTTTTATTTTCTGTTCCGCGATCTCCCCTTATTTTTCTAGGACATGCATTTAAATCTTCAATGGCGTTGACAAAGTGCCCAGCAATTATACGAGGATCGTTAGTAGAATGTGTTATTTACACCAAATAATCTTTCTTGAATAACCGTCTATGCATCCGTTTACACAAAGACCATAGCTTTTCAATTTATCATATGAGTCCAAGTGCCAGATATAATTTGGCCCTTTTGCAAAATATTCGCGTCGCCGCAGTTTTCTCCTCCTTCTTAGTTCAACCCCAACTGGGTCTATAAGTGACAGCATCCCTGCTACATTTCGCCTCGATACCTTATAGCCCTCCAATAAGCACATTTGATGCATCCACCTATACCCACACTGCATTGCCCCTTCCTCTATCTTTTTAGAAAGAAAAGAGGCGACATCCGCCAGCGATGATATGTTTTTTCTCCTGAACAATCCCAAAGCAGACAATCTCCTTTTTAAAGTTCTTTCGCTGATGACAATATCATGGCACAAAGCTAGAAAGCATAGGATTTCTTGTTGTGTCATGCCTAGATTGAAGTAAAATGATATTAATTCATCTTTGTCCATTTTGAATGTCTATTCCAACACAGGTTCAACAAATACAGTCACCAGCCTGAAAAAAATACATGGTGCATGGGTTTTATAAAATTGATAATTTTGTTCATGAGATACATGTGTATATTTCACAACTAATATGTAATGCTAGAGCTTGTACAAATACTTAGAAATAGTTCAATTAGCTCATTTGATCTCTTAACAGTGATAATATCTTATTATCATCCAATGATAGATAAAATCGGGATGTCACCTTAAGACAAAGTTTCTGTTATGTTTTATGCTTTACTGAGATGATCACCTCACTTTCTTCATTGGGTCTTACAACTTTGCTGTGGACTTGATTGATACCGGCAACTAGAGGTCTGGTGTTGGGAAACCAGTATTAAGTCAGGACCACTGTTGTTAACTCTTTTGACTATTTGAATTAATCATATCTGTTCTTAAATTTTGTTGTAAACTTTATTTATGCAACAAAACTTCTTGTATTTTTTAAGTAGATGCATAAACGTTTCCTCCTAACAGTCCAGTTAGCAAGCTTAAGACGCCCTATGCATATATTATATTGCATTATAAAAAATTATACATAGACAAATATACGTGATACTTATATGTTTGTATAAGATGAAAAAGATAATGAAGGCTATGAAAAGAAATATCCAACCTCTGCTAGGGAATGATCAACTTTGTAGACTAAATATTGCAAAGATAATGCAAGACAGTGAATAGACAACCAATAAGGCGCCAGAAAAAAGGTCATACGATCAAGTAAAACAGTCACGAAATAAATTACATTTGTTCAAAGATTAAAAAAGCCAGATGATTAGTTGCACAACAAAGCTTTCACCATACCTTCATTTTAAATGCGCCTGTATTCATCCTTCAAAAACCTACAAAATCTGATTTAATGTCCTTGAACCTTTCAGCTATTGCGTTTAATCGCAAAAATAATGCGTTAATTCGCAATAATATTGCGTTTATTTGCAAAATTATTGCGTTTATTCGCAAATTTTATTGCGTTTATTCGCAACGTTTATTGCGTTTATTCGCAAAACTATTGTGTTTATTCGCAAAACTATTGCGTTTTAACGCAAAAAAGTTATTGCGTTTATTCGCAATAAAAAACATTGCGTTTATTCGCAAAGTATTGCGTTTATTCGCAAAGTATTGCGTTTAAACGCAAAGTATTGCGTTTAATCGCAAAATGTTTTGCGTTTAAACGCAAAAATTATTGCATTTATTCGCAAACTTTTGCGTTTAATCGCAAACATCTTTGCGTTTAAACGCAAATTATTGCGTTTATTCGCAAACGTTTTTGCGTTTATTCGCAATACTTTGCGTTTATTCGCAAAAAAATAATATTTTTTCTTTTAATGTGGCCCGAATGCGCTTCCGTAATAAACATCTAAGAAAACAATATTGAACTAACCTCTGTGGACAGACATAATTATCAATCGTGAAAAAAATCAGATAAACATCTTAGAAAAATATTATCCTTCTTAAGGCAAACCTAACTATCGTAAACATGTGAAAGTAAATTTAAACATGTATCTCTTTTGATCAAACTATAGATAGTGGATATGACGGGACTACGGAAGCGCATTCGGGCCACATTAAAAGACAAAATATTATTTTTTTGCGTTTAAACGCAAAGAATTGCGAATAAACGCAAAAACGTTTGCGAATAAACGCAATAATTTGCAAATAAACGCAAAGATGTTTGCGATTAAACGCAAAAGTTTGCGAATAAACGCAATAATGTTTGCGTTAAACGCAAAAGATTTTGCGATTAAACGCAATAATTTGCGTTTATTCGCAAAAGTTTGCATTTAAACGCAATACTTTGCGAATAAACGCAATGATATTATTGCGAATAAACGCAATAACTGTTTTTGCGTTTAAACGCAATGGTTTTTGCGAATAATCGCAATAGTTTTGCGAATAAACGCAATAAACTTTGCGTATAAACGCAATAAAGTTTGCGAATAAACGCAATATTTTTGCGAATAAACGCAATATTTTTGTGATAAAACACAATAATTGTTATATTATTTAGATATAATCATATATTCATGCTTACTATTGTCCTTACACTTAGCGTCCGTCATCGTCATCATCGTCCTGTCTTCTTCTGTAAACAATTTTTCAATTGATTTCTTCCATGAAACTACTATATAGAATGCAACGAGACTTTCTACGATTGTTTCAGGGGATGAAAGAAACATGGGGTCAGAAAACATGCTTTGACTTGAATTTTTAAAAGAAGAGGAAACAATATCTAAAATATCTACAAAAGACTTTACTGAGTCAAAGTTATCAGATGACCCTAATAGAGTTTACAATCCTTTAAAATGTCAAAAATAGATTTTTTCGTGTGTTGATATTAAGAAAACCATTAACAAAGGAGAAAATCCGTTGCTTGCGTAACATTAAGCTTTACAAAGTATTTAATTTGGTCTAGGGGTTTTTGGCATCATTTAACCTGGTTTAACTATATTTTTTTTAATGGAACAATGCCAAGTAAGGGCCATTTTGATCTTCAATATTTACGGTGTCCTCCATATTTGTCTTTTTTCTTTGACTTTTGAAAGTAAACCTCCAAGTTTGGTTGTTTTATTATATATTGTAAACCCTTTTGTCATATATCCTCTTTTGTGGTAATATCCCTTAACCGGTTAAAAAATGTTTCCAGATTTAAAGGAAAAATTAATGTTGTTTTTTTGTGCAAATGACTAAAATCAAGATCTACCCGCCCTGAACTTGAAAAAGATCAAACAACCCATGGAAGAGTAAATGTCCTTTATCTTGATAATTTAGTTTTTTTTCACCAGTTAAGCTCAATATCTTAAATACAACTTTAGTCCTCTTAAAATGTATAAATTGGCCATTTTCACAACAATGCCCCAACATTTGGAAAACTGTTAACTCCTCTGGTGCCATACGTTCACTTGGAATAAAACTTTGGTTCATTTAGTATAAGTGGTAAAGAACTAGCGTGGATATTTTGAATTAGTCATAAAGCATGGCGCCATGACTAAAAATAATGGCAGTTTTTTTGCAAATAGATTGAAAATTTTGATATTCAGATTGAGAGCAATATACCTTTCCTCTTGCATAGAAAACCGTTATACTTTGGACCCTTAAGATCAAAGTTTTTTAATCACCTCTTATAGGTTATGGTCTCTTCAACATTAAAATAACTGTTTTGCCATTTAGCTAGTAAACCTTAGAAAATAATTAAAAGCTTTCAATTGCTAAATTGTTCAGGTACAATGTATTTGGTTAGAAGTATGAAGCAGCTGTCTAAACATTTTTTTTTAATTTCATTGACTAAAGGGCAAACCTCTCGGCGACGTCTGTCACCACGGATCTTTTGCAGTAAAGTCGCAGTGATTGGAAACATCGACACGTCCCTTTTTCTCGCCCTTTGCTTCCAGTTTATGTATTTCTTACCTTAACCGATGACCCTAACACTAAACCGTAGTCAAAATCCTAACCCCAAACTTCTTTCTGTTTTTTTAAGTTTTGCCATAATTGGGCTTCTGTATTGTTCCTATTATCCCTGATTGGTGTCTTCTATTTTTTATGGACTGTTTTTTTTTTAAGGTTTATCGACCCGTGCGGGACCTGGTGGCGAACAGGCCCGCAGCAGAACCTAGCTTGACGTAAAAGGCGACAAAAAGTCTTGGGATTCTGACGTTGGGTCACTGCTCAGCCCACAGAGCGACCAAGGCTAAATAGGGTGGCCCTCTTCCGCGTTGTTTGTCAGGTCTTTTTACGGACGCACTGACCGCTGACCATAGTGGGTCAACGTGTATGGAGATTGCCACGCTTCATGCTCATAAAATTCCCCTTTGTAGACTGCCATACCCCCCTCTCCCCTTTTTCTTAAAAATCAACTGGCTTTTGTATCCCACCCAACCCCCATGTTCCATTTATCATCATCATTTCATGTTCATATAATCAACTTTTTTATGATCATCATCATCACTTTTAAATAACCAATATAGCGTTGCAATGGCGTAGAACACTAACTTACTCGCTCACTAAAGGTTTGCCCTTAACAGACCCTTGTACGGTTAGTCCTCATGTATATGTTGTTGCTGCTTCCTCCTTCTACTTATTCATCTCTTTCACACTTTCCCCGTTGTTGTTGGTTTTGTTGATGTTGTTGATGATGTATGAATTATCACTAATTTGTTCATTCTATATTGTTTAGCCAATTTCGCTGTTTATGGGCTCCTAGCATCAACCATCAACCATGATGGTTTTTTATTCACTCTGCATGCGTTCCTTTTTGCTTATTGTACTAGTATGTAGTTATGCATAAATGCTTTTCTTAGAGAGAAGCAGAGGTACCAATGTGGTACCAATGTTTTTAAATTTTATTGACTATCAATAATAACTCGGTAAAGGTGCATTTCTTTACATTCTAATTTACAATACAACTTATATTTACATTATCTTTGGATTCGAAAATCATTTACATCATGTCTTCCTTGTTTTGTCTCGTCTTATGGACATTTGAGATTGATTCTCCAAGTTCGATAATTTTGTTATTACCTTTATTTACACAGTTCTGTTGGTGGTTCCCATCTCATTGATGATTGATGTTAAGGGCATTTCTTTCAGTTGTATTTAATTCAAGGGCTAGGCAATGCGTACCAGGACTGGACGACTACTTTAGAGATTAGACGGATGATCAAGCAGGCCACACCGTCATAGAATTTGGTACTTTGGGAAAAAAATATGCTTATATATAAGACGTGTCGGAGAAATAAGAGTCAACTTTAGGAAAGCCCTTGCCATCAACCATGACACCATCAATGAGATAAGAACCATCAACAGAAGCATCATCAGGACAATGATAATGACTTAAGAATCCCAAGAAGCATTCAGAAACTCTTTCACGTGCGTCTTCCTCCCGGACCCTTCACCCATTGGTGTTTCTGCAGTTAAAGTGCGACTTTGTTCCATGCATCGTGTCTTTCGTACAAGATCTAAGTCTGCGGTAAGCTTTACACCTTGAATTAAAGTGATTTTTTACGCTAGATACGCGCTTCGTTTTTTCAAAACTCAACAGCAAATTATTTTTTAAAGCCAGACATTACACGAAGAGCATTGAATGATTAAAACAGAAGTTCCAAACAGGAAAATTAAATTATTAGTAAAATCAACCTATATCTGGGGTAGACAGAACCTAAAGGTTCAAACAATTTTAAAATTTAAACGGATATTTTATAGCTTTGATGTGTTCAACACAATTAGTGTTGTGCCAGAGCAGGCTAAGCTCTCAGAATTAAAACTTCACTAATTGAGCTAACCTTCACGGATGTTTTAAATACAAATAACAACAAAGTTTCAGACAAATTTATGTACGCCTGATGCGCGTTTTCTCTATTCAAGGCTCAATAGCGAAAGTTGACTATAACATTATCATCATATTTGTCTAACAGTTTTTTAAAAGTCGACTATTGGAAAGTTGAATTCATCACGTTTGTCATAGAGCTTTGTACAAAGCCTTCCTTGTGTGTCAATTTCGAGAAATAGATCCAAATGTGAATCGGACCTCCTAGAATCTGTAGTGTCCTTTATCTCAAGTTCCTTCGGATATATGAGATGTAAATAGTCACCAAATCGAGGATTGTTTAGTGAAAGGACATCATCAATATAACGAAATGTGAGATTGAAGGATAAAGCAAGTTTGCGGTCCTTTTTGTCTAGAAGTGATTGTAAGAAGTCTGCTTCATACACTTATTCCACATTTCTTTAATGTTCGTTGTGTCGCGTACACTTATTCCACAGCTCTTTAATGTTGGTTGTGTCGCGTACACTTATTCCACATCTCTTTAATGTTGGTTGTGTCGCGTACACTTATTCCACATCTCTTTAATGTTGGTTGTGTCGCGTACACTTATTCCACATCTCTTTAATGTTGTTTGTGTCGTTTTCCACATCTCTTTTAATGTTGGTTGTGTCGCGTACACTTATTCCACATCTCTTTATCGTCTATTCATATGAATGAAGAAACAAATCGGCCAGCAATGGTGCACAATTTGTGCCCTTTTGGCTACCTATTGTTTGTTGAAAAACACGTCCAACAAACTGTACAAATATGTTGTCGATTAGAAAATTGAGCATATCTATTATTTGATCTTCTGTAAATTTGTTTTTCTTGCTAGACTCCTGGATGACAAATTAAGTCTTTTTATAACCGACTACCAAATACTTGTACCTGCGTTTTCCGTTCTTTTTGATAAAGCTACGTTTAATCAGCTGTGCCAAACGAGATTTTAATTGTGAATGTGGAATTGAAATATATAATGTAGAGAAATCAAACGTTTTAATGCTATTACATGATGAAAATGACTTAGAATGGATATTTTTCATCAGTTCTTTAGAATTTTTGAGAATCAACATTTGATTGACGCCATATCTAGAGTAACAACAATCGAAATACTTTTGATTTTATTGCCGTCAATATTGATGTTAACAAAACTGAAAGAGGCTTAGTTGTACATTTGGATGACCCAGTAATAAATCGTTGCTTGTATGGAGTTTTATGTAACTTTGGAACGTCATCGTTCTTTTTGTCAACAGAAATGCCAAAGGAAGAAATACAAATGACAACAAAGTTCCAGACAATAAATTTTGCTACGCCTGACGCGCGTTTCGTCTATTCAAGACTCATCAGAGGCGGTCTACCAAAAATATTTAAAATGCCAAACACTGTATGAATATGAAGACCATAGAACAGTATAACCAAACATACCAAACTGGGGAATGAAATAAGTACTAAGATATTCAACCTATGTCTGGGGTAAGAAGAACCTTAGGGTTTAGACAATTTTGAAATTTAGACGGATAATTTAAAGCTTTGATGTTTTCTCCAACTCAAAAGTGTTGGTGCCGGAGCGGGCTAGCCTCGGGGAATTTTAACTCCACCAGCAGTGCTAACCTTCACGTGTGTTCGAAATACAAATGACAACAAAGTTCCAGACAATAAATTTTGCTACGCCTGACGCGCGTTTCGTCTATTCAAGACTCATCAGAGGCGCTCTACCAAAAATATTTAAAATGCCAAACACTGTATGAATATGAAGAGCATAGAACAGTATAACCAAACATACCAAACTGGGGAATGAAATAAGTACTAAGATATTTAACCTATGTCTGGGGTTGGAAGAACTTTAGGGTTTAGACAATTTTGAAATTTAGACGGATAATTTAAAGCTTTGATGTATTCTCCAACTCAAAAGTGTTGGTGCCGGAGCGGGCTAGCCTCGGGGAATTTAAACTCCACCAGCAGTGCTAACCTTCACGTGTGTTTGAAATACAAATGACAACAAAGTTCCAGACAATAAATTTTGCTACGCCTGACGCGCGTTTCGTCTATTCAAGACTCATCAGAGGCGCTCTACCAAAAATATTTAAAATGCCAAACACTGTATGAATATGAAGAGCATAGAACAGTATAACCAAACATACCAAACTGGGGAATGAAATAAGTACTAAGATATTTAACCTATGTCTTGGGTAGGAAGAACCTTAGGGTTTAGACAATTTTGAAATTTAGACGGATAATTTAAAGCTTTGATGTATTCTCCAACTTAAAAATGTTGGTGCCAGGGCGGGCTAACCTCGGGGAATTTAAACTCCACCAGCAGTGCTAACCTTCACGCGTGTTCGAAATACAAATGACAACAAAGTTTCAGACAGTAAATTTTGCAACGCCTGACGCAAGTTATCGTTCATTTCCTCCTTTTGCCTATCTATTGGCACTAAAAATGATGACGTCCAATCCTTGTATTGGATTCCTTAATTCATGGTAATTACATAAAAATCCATATAAACAGCTCATTATTGTGGGGTCATCCAAATGTACCGCTAAACTTCTTAAAGTTTTGTCGGCGTCAATACTAGCCGCAATAAAATCTGTCTTTAGATATTTATCGATTGGAACTATTTAATCCAATGTGGATATCAAAGAATTCGACGGAGATTACTAACTAAAAATCAGATTCATCATGTATCAGAAAACGTTTAATTTCAGTACACTCTTTTCTTCTATTCTACATGAACAACTGAAATTATGACTGACAAAACTAATTAAACGCAGTTTTTTTTTTCTGAAAAAGAATGGAAAGCGAAGGTACAAATATCGTTTGTACTAAGATTTACTTTGTCATTAATTAAGTCTTAGAAAAAAAAACACATTTACAGAAGACACGACAAATAATCGACATGCCTAACTCTCTTAAAGACAACATTTGGTACGGTTTGGTTGACGTGTTTTTTAGCAAACAATAATGATTCCAATGGATACAAGTTGTGCAACTGTGCTTGCTGATATGTTCTTCATTCATATTAAGCAGACTTCTTGCCCTAGACACACAAACAAGATCGTAAACTTGCTTTCTTTTATCCTCACGTTATGTTATATTGATGATGTCAACATCAACAGTTGGGATGATTTGAACTGTACATCTTCAAACGTTATTTACGCACTAGAATGCACTTTATGCGGATTGATATATGTTGGGGCGACTAAAAGCAGATTGAATGCCCGTATAAGTGGCCACAGATACGGCATTAACACCGACAAATTCCCTTTCATTTACCAACATTTTAATCAACCGGACCATTCCATCTTGTCCATGAAAGTCCGCATTCTTGCAAAAATATACCATACCACCAACAATCCTACTTTAAGTACACCATTTCGAAAACAACGAGAAGAATTCTGGATAAGAAGGTTAGGTACCGCTTTACCTTATGGTTGCAACGACAACATTGGCAGTTTAGGGAACTTATCAAGTCCAAGATGCAATGATGTGAATGTGATGAATCTTTTTGAACAGCAGGAAAGGCGCAAACGCAGTCATGGACATCGGAAATACAATTCACTGAAGGTACATGACGTGTCTATCAATGGACTGCTTTCGTCTATCCAACAACCTCTCGGGATTCATCACATTCGCACTAAATTGTTTTTTCCTATTTCCAAACTTTACAAACTATACAAAGAATGTCTCGAAAATCCAATGACTGATTTTAAATCCAACCTGTACCGTCTTACAGCTATTGTTCTTGACATTGGATACAACCGATTATTCAAACCAGTCGGTGTTCCACACGAAAACAACAAGGACAATCGCTCTTTCATTTCTCTTCCATTTTTAAACAAAGGTTTGGATGCCATAAATTTAGGAAACATTTTACACCACAAATCTGTTACAGAACATATCCCTCCTTATTTCAAAGACAAAAGTGTTCCCGTCATTTCTTATTCCTACACTTCCACCATTGCGCCTAAGGTATTTAACTACAAACAAGTTTTGCGAGATTACCAAATCAACGACCTCAAAGCAAAACCACCAGACTATTCTTGTGATAAATCCCCGTTCAAATATAGTACCTCTATCCACGTCATTACCGGGGACCTCAACATAGTGGAAAATTACCAACTCCGCGATGTTTTGGTCAAAGGACCAAAATATCGTGAGCCTAGAGCAATCAACTGGAACCATAATTTCAAAACAATTATGGATTCAGTTGAAGACTATGCCAGAAAATGGGCCAAAAAAGAACATGAAAAAGAAAACGAGCGACGTTCTTTCTGAATGGGTAAAGTCTGTGAGGTCGTTGGTTTTGAAAAGGATTAACTCTTTGAAAGGCTCGATGAGCACCAAGGCAACATCTATTTTCAACAACCCTGGTGTTGCGAAGACATTGTCCACCTTATATGACAAATATGTTGTCGTTCCTGCTGATAAAGCACCTAACAACATCATTTTCGTATGCCAAATACACTATATTGATTGTTTAACAGCTGAATTAGGGGTTAGTTGTACTAGCAAAAGCACCACATATACAGCAACAACACTGTCAAAGGAGGAAATAATCAACAATCATAATTCTGTCATTTCTTCCTTTGGCATTTCTGTTGACAAAAAGAACGATGACGTCCCAAACTTACATAAAACTCCATACAAGCAACGATTTATTACTGGGTCATCCAAATGTACAACTATAAGCCTCTTTCAGTTTTGTTAGCATCAATATTGACGGCAATAAAATGAAGCTTTCAAAAGTATTTCGATTGTTGTTATTACTGTATTTTATTGACCGCGTTGGTCACGGGTCAATTATTTCGGACCTCTTCATTTAAATCATACCTTAAAGACCGAGAAATTTAAGCTCCGCCCAACCTTGTGAATAAAATAGAGTAATACCCTAGAAATGTCGTCAATCAAATGTGGATTCTCAAAAATTCTAAAGAACTGATGGAAAATATCCATTCTAAGTCATTTTCATCATGTTATAGCATTAAAACGTTTGATTTCTCTACATTATATATTTCAATTCCACATTCACAATTAAAATCTCGTTTGGCACAGCTGATTAAACGTAGCTTTAACAAAAAGAACGGAAAACGAAGGTACAAGTATTTGGTAGTCGGTTATAAAAAGACTTAATTTGTCATCCAGGAGTCTAGCAAGAAAAACAATTTTACAGAAGATCAAATAATAGATATGCTCTATTTTCTAATCGACAACATATTTGTACAGTTTGTTGGACGTGTTTTTCAACAAACAAAAGTAGCCCAAAGGGCAAAAATTGTGCACCATTGCTGGCCGATTTGTTTCTTCATTCATATGAATAGACGATAAAGAGATGTGGAATAAGTGTACGCGACACAACCAACATTTAATAGATGTGGAATAAATGTACGCGACACAACCAACATTAAAGAGATGTGGAATAAGTGTACACGACACAACCAACATTAAAGAGATGTGGAATTAGTGTACGCGACACAACCAACATTAAAGAGATGTGGAATAAGTGTATGCGACACAACCAACATTAAAGAGATGTGGAATAAGTGTACGGGACACAACCAACATTAAAGAGATGTGGAATAAGTGTACGCGACACAACCAACATTAAAGAGATGTTGAAAAAGTGTATGAAGCAGACTTCTTACAATCACTTTTAGACATAAAAGACCGCTAACTTGCTTTATCCTTCAATCTCACATTTCGTTATATTGATGATGTCCTTTCACTAAACAATCCTCGATTTGGTGACTATTTACATCTCATATATCAGAAGGAACTTGAGATAAAGGACACTTCAGATTCTAGGAGGTCCGCTTCATATTTGGACCTATTTCTCGAAATTGACACTCAAGGAAGGCTTTGTACAAAGCTCTATGACAAACGTGATGACTTCAACTTTCCAATAGTTAACTTTCCCTTTCTGTGTAGCAACATTCCGTCCGCTCCAGGATATGGAGTTTACGTATCACAATTGATTCGTTATTCCAGAGCTACACGGCTGACAAGCAAATTGTTAACACAGGGTATGTTGCTCCCAGGTTGTTGTCATCACTCAAGAAATTTTATGGACGACATCATGTGCTTGTATACAAATACGGGATTTCTATCTGTCAGATGAGCACAGATGTTGATTTGACATAGAGTTTTGTAATGTCATACTTTCCGGATTTGACCAACACTTAATCGATCTTTGGCATTGTGACGGGTGTGCTATAGCAAGCAAGAACTGCTTACTCTTCCGGAGCACCTGATATCACTCTCGTTTCGACTTGAGTTCGCGTTGCTGAATGCGGTTTTGTTGTTATGTGTGTGTTTGTTTTATGTTGTTATGTGGTTTGTTTTGTTGTGATGATTTTTTGTCTGCCGGTTTTGTCTATGATACTGATTACCCCTTTGGTACACCTTTGCCTCTTTCGATTTGGTGACTAATTCCATCTCATATATCCTCTGGAACTTGAGATAAAGGACCCACAACGGATTGTAAGAAGCTTTATTTTGGTTTACATCTCGTAATACTTTCAACGAAGACTAAAAATAAAAATTGTTAGGCAAATATGATGATAATGTTATAGTCAACTTTAGCTAATGAGCCTTGAATAGAGAAAACGCGCATCAGGCGTACATAAATTTGTCTGAAACTTTGTTGTTATTTGTATTTAAAACATCCGTGAAGGTTAGCTCAATTAGTGAAGTTTTACTTCTGAGAGCTTAGCCTGCTCTGGCATCAACACTAATTGTGTTGAACACATCAAAGCTATAAAATATCCGTTTAAATTTTAGAATTGTTTGAACCTTCAGGTTCTGTCTACCCCAGATATAGGTTGATTTTAGTAATAGTTTAATTTTCCTGTTTGAAACTTTTGTTTTAATCATTCAATGCTCTTCGTGTCATGTCTGGCTTTTTAAAATAATTTGCTGTTGAGTTTTGAAAAACCGAAACGCGTATCTAGCGAAAAAAATCACTTTAATTCAAGGTGTAAAGCTTACCGCAGACTTAGATCTTGTACGAAAGACACGATGCATGGAACAAAGTCGTACTTTAACTGCAGAAACACCAATGGGTTAAGGGAGAGGAAGACGCACGTGAAAGAGTTTCTGAATGATTCTTGGAATTCTTAAGTCATTATCAGTGTCCCGATGATGCTTCTGTTGATGATTATTATCTCATTGATGGTGTCATGGTTGATGGCAAGGGCTTTCCTGAAGTTGACTCTTATTCAACGGACCTAACACATGGTTCTGTTTTCCCCTTTCTCCGACACGTCTTATATATAAACATTTTTTTTTTGTCCCAAAAGTACCAAATTCTATGACGGTGTGGCCTGGTTGATCAGCCGTCTAATCTCTTAAGTAGTCTCCCAGTCCTGGTACCCATTGCCTAGCCCTTGAAGTAAATACAACTGAAAGAAATGCCCTTGACATCAATCATCAATGAGATGGGAACCACCAATAGAACTGTGTAAATAAAGGTAATAACAAAATTATCGAACTTGGAGAACCAATCTCAAATGTCCATAAGACGAGACAAAACAAGGAAGACATGATGTAAATGATTTTCGAATCAAAAGATAATTTACATATAAGTTGCATTGTAAATTAGAATGTAAAAAAATGTACCTTTACCGAGTTATTATTGATAGTCAATGACATTTAAAAACTTTGGTACCACATTGGTACCTCTGCTTCTCTCTCAGAAAAGCATTTATGCATAACTACATACTACTAAAATAAGCCAAAAGGAACGCATGCAGAGTGAATAAAAAACCATCATGGTTGATGGTTGATGCCAGGAGCCCATAAATAGCAAAATTGGCAAAACAATTTAGAATGAACAAATTAGTGATAATCCATACATCATCAACAACAACATCAACAAAACCAACAACAACGGGGAAAGTGTGAAAGAGATGAAGAAGTAGAAGGAGGAAGCAGCAACAACATATACATGAGGACTAACCGTACAAGAGTCTTTTAAGGGCAAACCTTTAGTGAGCGAGTAAGTTGGTGTTTTATGCCATTGCAACGCTATATTGGTTATTATAAAAAAGTTGATAATATGAACATGAAATGATGATGATAAATGGAACATGGGGGTTGGGTGGGATACAAAAGCCAGTTGATTTTGAAGACCATACAAAAAGGGGAGAGGGGGGTATGGCAGTCTACAAAGGGGAATTTTATGAGCATGAAGCGTGGCAATCTCCATACACGTTGACCCACTATGGTCAGCGGTCAGTGCGTCCGTAAAAAAGACCTGACAAACACCACGGACGAGGGCCACCCTATTTAGCCTTGGTGGCTCTGTGGGCTGAGCAGTGACCCGACGTCAGAATCCCAAGACTCTTTGTCGCCTCTTACGTCAAGCTAGGTTCTGCTGCGGGCCTGTTCGCCACCAGGTCCCGCACAGGACGATAAACCTTAGAAAACAAAACAGTCCATAAAAGATAGCAGACACCAATCAGGGATAATAGGAACAATACAGAAGCCCAATTATGGCAAAACTAAAAAACACAGAAAGAAGTTTTGGGTTAGGATTTTGACTACGGTTTAGTGTTAGGGTCATCGGTTAAGGTAAGAAATACATAAACTAGAAGCAAAGGGCGAGAGAAAGGGACGTGTCGATGTTTCCAATCACTGCGACTTTACTGCAAAAGATCCGTGGTGACAGCCGTCGCCGAGAGGTTTGCCCTTTAGTCAATGAAATTAAAAAAAATGTTTAGACAGCTGCTTAATACTTCTATTCAAATACCTGAACAATTTAGCAATTGAAAGCTTTTTATTATTTTCTAAGGTTTACTTGCTAAATGGCAAAACAGTTATTTTAATGTTGAAGAGACCATAACCTATAAGAGGTGATTGGAAAACTTTGATCTTAAGGGTCCAAAGTAAAACGGTTTTCTATGCAAGAGGAAAGGTATATTGCTCTCCATCTGAATATCAAAATTTTCAAGCTATTTGCAAAAAACTGCAATTATTTTTAGTCACGGCGCCATGTTTTATGACTTTTTCAAAATATCCACACTAGTTCTTTACCACTTATACTAACGAACCAAAGTTTTATTCCAAGTGAACGTATGGCACCAGAGGAGTTAACAGTTTTCCAAATGTTGGGGCATTGTTGTGAAAATGGCCAATTTATACATTTTAAGTACTACAGTTGTATTTAAGATATTGAGCTTAACTAGTGAAAAAAAAACTAAATTATCAAGATAAAGGACATTTACTCCTTCATGGGTTGTTGGATCTTTTTCAAGTTCAGGGCGGGTAGATCGTGATTTTAGTCATTTGCACAGAAAACAACATTAATTTTCCCTTTAAATCTGGAAACATTTTTTAACCGGTTAAGGGATATTACCACAAAAAGAGGATATATGACAAAAGGGTTTACAATATATAATAAAACAACCAAACTTGGAGGTTTAATTTCAAAAGTCAAAGAAAAAAGACAAATATGGAGGACACCGTAAATATTGAAGATCAAAATGGCCCTTACTTGGCATTGTTCCATTAAAAAAAATATAGTTAAACCAGGTTAAATGATGCCAAAACCCCCTAGACCAAATTAAATACTTTGTAAAGCTTAATGTTACGCAAGCAACGGATTTTCTCCTTTGTTAATGGTTTTCTTAATATCAACACACGAAAAAATCTATTTTTGACATTTTAAAGGATTGTAAACTCTATTAGGGTCATCTGATAACTTTGACTTAGTAAAGTCTTTTGTAGATATTTTAGATATTGTATCCTCTTCTTTTAAAAATTCAAGTCAAAGCATGTTTTCTGACCCCATGTTTCTTTCATCCCCTGAATCAATCGTAGAAAGTCTCGTTGCATTCTATATAGTAGTTTCATGGAGGAAATCAATTGAAAAATTGTTTACAGAAGAAGACAGAACGATGATGACGATGACGGACGCTAAGTGTAAGGACAATAGTAAGCATGAATATATGATTATATCTATATAATATAACAAGTATTGTGTTTTATCGCAAAAATATTGCGTTTATTCGCAAAAATATTGCGTTTATTCGCAAACTTTATTGCGTTTATTCGCAAAGTTTATTGCGTTTATTCGCAAAACTATTGCGATTATTCGCAAAACCCATTGCATTTAAACGCAAAAACAGTTATTGCGTTTATTCGCAAAAATATCATTGCGTTTATTCGCAAAGTATTGCGTTTAAATGCAAACTTTTGCGAATAAACGCAAATTATTGCGTTTAATCGCAAAATCTTTTGCGTTTAAACGCAAACATTATTGCGTTTATTCGCAAACTTTTGCGTTTAATCGCAAACATCTTTGCGTTTATTTGCAAATTATTGCGTTTATTCGCAAACGTTTTTGCGTTTATTCGCAATTCTTTGCGTTTAAACGCAAAAAAATAATATTTTGTCTTTTAATGTGGCCCGAATGCGCTTCCGTACGGGACACCAAAAGGACACATAGTTTGTATTAAATAAAAAAAACCAAAACCTAACAATTTTATATGGACAAAAAGATAAGTGTGTTATCAAAATAAACTTTTCCTACACAAAATTTAGTTCTATTACAACAAAATCATTTTTGCCGTACAAAACTGCTTATTACGGAAGCGCATTCGGGCCACATTAAAAGACAAAATATTATTTTTTTGCGTTTAAACGCAAAGAATTGCGAATAAACGCAAAAACGTTTGCGAATAAACGCACTAATTTGCAAATAAACGCAAAGATGTTTGCGATTAAACGCAAAAGTTTGCGAATAAACGCAATAGTGTTTGCGTTTAAACGCAAATGATTTTGCGATTAAACGCAATAATTTGCGTTTAATCGCAAAAGTTTGCATTTAAACGCAATACTTTGCGAATAAACGCAATGATATTTTTGCGAATAAACGCAATAACTGTTTTTGCGTTTAAACGCAATGGTATTTGCGAATAATCGCAATAGTTTTGCGAATAAACGCAATAAAGTTTGCGAATAAACGCAATATTTTTGCGAATAAACGCAATATTTTTGCGAATAAACGCAATATTTTTTGGGATAAAACGCAAAACTTGTGATATTAATTAGATATAATCATATATTCATGCTTACTATTGTCCTTACACTTAGCGTCCGACATCGTCATTATCGTTCTGTCTTCTTCTGTAAACAATTTTTCAATTGATTTCCTCCATGAAACTACTATATAGAATGCAACGAGACTTTGTACGATTGTTTCAGGGGATGAAAGAAACATGGGGTCAGAAAACATGCTTTGACTTGAATTTTTAAAAGAAGAGGAAACAATTTAGTTAGTTAGTTAGTTATTGCTTTACTCCCAAGCAGCGCGATTTCGGCTATATCCGGGAGATGAACATGAAAGTGGTGATACAATGAACATGAAATGAAGATGAAGTGGAGGAAATGGGGACACATGGCCAATCGGGTAGGAGTTTTGACTGCCACTGGAAAAAGGAGTGATGGGTAGGGACGGGAAATTTTGCCTCCTGCATGGGGATCCTACGGGTCCTACTCTTACCGAGACCTGCAGCAGGGTTCTTTAACGTGCGAGGAACGTGACATTTTTCCCAACACGGTGCACCACTATGGTTTGCGGTCAAGTTTTCCGCATTATCACCTGACGACCCCGCATCTCTCGATGTCAGGGCTGCCCCATTCAACCACCTGGGGCACACATCCCAGTCACTTTGTGGGCAAAGCGGCCTGACCCCGATGTCAGGTTTCTGAGCGCTCTTTAGTGGACTTTTACCGACAAGCTTTGCGCTGCTGCGGGCCTATTTGCCTCCCGGGCCCCGCACGTGAATATATAAGACGTGTCGGAGAAAGGGGAAACAGAACCATGTGTTAGGTCCGTTGAATAAGAGTCATCTTCAGGAAAGCCCTTGCCATCAACCATGACACCATCAATGAGATAATAACCATCAACAGAAGCATCATCAGGACAATGATAATGACTTAAGACTCCCAAGAAGCATTCAGAAACTCTTTCACGTGCGTCTTCCTCCCGGACCCTTAACCCATTGGTGTTTATGCAGTTAAAGTACGACTTTGTTCCATGCATCGTGTCTTTCGTACAAGATCTAAGTCTGCGGTAAGCTTTAAACCTTGAATTTAAGTGATTTTTACGCCAGATACGCGTTTCGTTTTTTCAAAACTCAACAGCAAATTATTTTAAAAAGCCAGACATTACACGAAGAGCATTGAATGATTAAAACAGAAGTTCCAAACAGGAAAATTAAATTATTACTAAAATCAACCTATATCTGGGGTAGACAGAACCTAAAGGTTCAAACAATTTTAAAATTTAAACGGATATTTTATAGATTTGATGTGTTCAACACAATTAGTGTTGATGCCAGAGCAGGCTAAGCTCTCAGAATTAAAACTTCACTAATTGAGCTAACCTTCACGGATGTTTTAAATACAAATAACAACAAAGTTTCAGACAAATTTATGTACGCCTGATGCGCGTTTTCTCTATTCAAGGCTTATTAGCGAAAGTTGACTCTAACATTATCATCATATTTGTCTAACAGTTTTTTTAAAAGTCTAACTTCGTTGAAAGTATTTCGAGATGTAAACCAAAATAAAGCTTCTTACAATCCGTTGTGGGTCCTTTATCTCAAGTTCCAGAGGATATATGAGATGGAATTAGTCACCAAATCAAAAGGGGCAAAGGTGTACCAAAGGGGTAATCAGTATCATAAAACCGTAAAGACAAAGACAAAACCGGCAGACAAAAAATCATCACAACAAAACAAACCACATAACAACATAAAACACACACACACATAACAACAAAACCGCATTCAGCAACGCGAACTCAAGTCGAAACGAGAGTGAACTCAGGTGCTCCGGAAGAGTAAACAGTTCTTGCTTGCTATAGCACACCCGTCACGTTGCCAAAGATCGATTAAGTGTTGGTCAAATCCGGAAAGGATGACATTACAAAACTCTATGTCAAACCAACATCTGTGCTCATCTGAGAGATAGAAATCCCGTATTTGTATACAAGCACATGATGTTGTCCGTACTTGAGTGATGACAACAACCTGGGAGCAACATACCCTGTGTTAACAATTTGCTTCTCAGCCATCAAGGAAGTCGTTGTACTCCCCACATGCTCTGGAATAACGAATCAATTGTGATACGTAAACTCCATATGCTGGAGCGGACGGAATGTTGCTACACAGAAAGGGAAAGTTAACTATTGGAAAGTTGAAGTCATCACAATTGTCATAGAGCTTTGTACAAAGCCTTCCTTGTGTGTCAATTTCGAGAAATATATCCAAATATGAAGCGGACCTCCTAGAATCTGAAGTGTCCTTTATCTCAAGTTCCTTCAAATATATGAGATGTAAATAGTCACCAAATCGAGGATTGTTTAGTGAAAGGACATCATCAATATAACGAAATGTGAGATTGAAGGATAAAGCAAGTTTGCGGTCCTTTTTGTCTAGAAGTGATTGTAAGAAGTCTGCTTCATACACTTTTTCCACATCTCTTTAATGTTGGTTGTGTCGCGTACACTTATTCCACATCTCTTTAATGTTGGTTGTGTCGCGTACACTTATTCCACATCTCTTTAATGTTGGTTGTGTCGCGTACACTTATTCCACATCTCTTTAATGTTGGTTGTGTCGCATACACTTATTCCACATCTCTTTAATGTTGGTTGTGTCGCGTACACTTATTCCACATCTCTTTAATGTTGGTTGTGTCGCGTACACTTATTCCACATCTCTTTATCGTCTATTCATATGAATGAAGAAACAAATCGGCCAGCAATGGTGCACAATTTGTGCCCTTTTGGCTACCTATTGTTTGTTGAAAAACACGTCCAACAAACTGTACAAATATGTTGTCGATTAGAAAATTGAGCATATCTATTATTTGATCTTCTGTAGATTTGTTTTTCTTGCTAGACTCCTGGATGACAAATTAAGTCTTTTTATAACCGACTACCAAATACTTGTACCTGCGTTTTCCGTTCTTTTTGATAAAGCTACGTTTAATCAGCTGTGCCAAACGAGATTTTAATTGTGAATGTGGAATTGAAATATATAATGTAGAGAAATCAAACGTTTTAATGCTATTACATGATGAAAATGACTTAAAATGGATATTTTCCATCAGTTTTTTAGAATTTTTGAGAATCCACATTTGATTGACGCCATTTCTAGAGTAACAACAATCGAAATACTTTTGAAAGCTTGATTTTATTGCCGTCAATATTGATGTTAACAAAACTGAAAGAGGCTTAGTTGTACATTTGGATGACCCAGTAATAAATCGTTGCTTGTATGGAGTTTTATGTAACTTTGGGGCGTCATCGTTCTTTTTGTCAACAGAAATGCCAAAGGAAGAAATGACAGAATTATGATTGTTGATTATTTCCTCCTTTGACAGTGTTGTTGCTGTATATGTGGTGCTTTTGCTAGTACAACCAACCCCTAATTCAGCTGTTAAACAATCAATATAGTGTCTTTTGCATGCGAAAATGATATTTTTAGGTGCTTTATCAGCAGGAACGACAACATATTTGTCATGTTAGGTGGACAATGTCTTCGCAACATCAGGGTTGTTGAAAATAGATGTTGCCTTGGTGCTAAACCAGCCTTTCAAAGAGTTAATCCTTTTCAAAACCAACGACCTCACAGACTTTACCCACTCAGAAAGAACGTCGCTCGCTTTCTTTTTCATGTTCTTTTTGGCCCATTTTCTGGCATAGTCTTCAACTGAATCCATAATTGTTTTGAAATTATGGTTCCAGTTGATTGCTCTAGGCTCACGATATTTATTGAACATTGAACTATAAGAATGCTTTGGACATCAACTTCGACACCATCAAGGAGATGGTAACCGTTAACAGAAGCGATATCAGGACAGTGAGAGACGATTATAAGATCCAAAGAAGCCACCAGAAACTGTTAACCGTCCCGAAGGAAAAGGACTATAAAATTGTGTTTGATAAAAGAGTGATCATGAACGATTTAACCACTAGACCCTATAAATTTGTAAATAGAGTTGTATTGTACTATAGAATGTTTATAAAAGTTGTACCCTATTTCGAGTTTTTATTGAAAACTTAAAGAAAAGAGCTACCAATGCGATAACAGACAAAACAAAAGAGCCCCTAAAGGGCGAACCAAACAATAAAAAAAAAACGAAAAGAAGAACCAATTTGTGAACAAAACAAGCTCAAAATACGAAAAAAACCAAGAGAAAATGAGGAGGAAGAGTAGGGAAATGATGAGAGGAGGAGGGAAAATGAGATGAGGAGGAGGAGTAAAGCCATTCATAAAACACAAAGATACGAACTACAACACAATAGTACGTAAAGGGCACACGTCCATCAAAGGACGAAAAAAGAGAAGAGGCCAAAATGGAATAAGCCACACAAAAGTATCACAACATAGGAGCCCACAAGGGCAAAACTAACAAAACAAAAAGATGTTTAGGGTTATGGTTAGGGTTAGTATTAGGGTTAGGGTAAGAATTAGGGTTAAGGAAAGAATTAGGGTTAGGGTTAGGATTAGGGTAAGGGTAAGAATTAGGGTTAGGGTAAGGGTTAGGATTATGGTTAGGGTAAGAATTAGGGTTAAGGTTAGGGTTAGTATTAGGGTTAGGGTAAGGGTTAGGATTAGAGTTAGGGTAAACATTAGGGTTAGGGTAAGGGTTAGGGCTAGGGTTAAAGATAAGAGTTAAAATACAGAACAAAAACTGGTGACGAACTAAAATGGGGCTAAAGAAAGGGACGAGTCGCCGTTCCGCATGACTGCACACGACTTTACATGCTAGAGATTTAGGGTGGCTCTTTCAGTACAAAAATAGCAACTATTTAACATGGAACCTATGGGAATGAACTCGGGGTCATCGGGGTCAAAGTGTTCTAGAGTGGCCCGCATTACTACTAGTAGTTGATTGTTTTTTTACTTTTTGACTAATTTTGACGATGGGCTCTATCTAGATTAAAAAAACAAATGGTTGGTCTCAACGGCTTTACAACATCATAATCTTTCTGTATCCAATTGAAATCCTTGGTTATTGGTATTGCTGTGCGCATTGCTGTAACTATTGCCTTTTGTATGTGCCAAGGATAGCAAAGGCCTTATGACCGTTCCTTGTAGAACACCTGCTACATTCGGTTTTCTTTTACTTGAGTTTGATCCTGCAAATTCAGTTGTTTTATTAATATGGAGTAGGCATTGCCTAAATGCGAGCATAGCTAAAATGGACTACGTTTTTTTTTTCTAAATGTCAACATTCAGGGCTATCGCTATCATTTCCATTTGCTTATTTTGGGGCGAGATGGTATGGGGCGATTAAGCTTCGAGACACGTTAGTTTCGTACGTGCATATAACCAAAACGAAACGAGCAGCTTATGTGTATTTATTATTTTAAGAATATTATTTTCTTGTAAAAAGCGCAATTTATTATTTTTTTTAAGCATTATTTCTTTCCTTATAAATTATTTTAACATTCACTCCGGACCTGTAAAAATAATAACCCTTTCCGGACCATAAAAAATCTAAATCAGCATTAGCAAATTTCTCGCGGAAACAAATACCGTAGAGCTCTCCGCTCGAGCGGGCACTTCGTGCCCGCTTGCGAGCTATGCTCGCTATAACCTTTATATAAACCCTTTTCATAATCTGATAATGAAATGGGAACACTTTTCTTTTTTTTTCTTTTAATCTTGGATACTTAGTAGCTTGCATTTTGAAAAACATCCGATAATAAATGGCATAAATTGAGAGAACCGTGGTCGGAATAAGAGAATGCTGCAAGAGGAAATGACAGTCTGACAAGAAAATTGAGGCTTTCTTGGTTATCTAAACGATGCATTGACATACAGATTGTTGTATAAATTGAAGTAAAAAGGTTATAACAAGCCTACCTAACTGAAGATAAAAGACAACACAAGACAAAGACCCACTGGTGGAACTGGATGCTCCTGTCCGGACTTGATGCAGACAGTTAACAAATGCTGGTTTGGTTAAAGTCAGGTTTTTGGCGCCAAACTTTCCTCTTTCATTGCAATGTTAAGACCCGGTAGTAGCAAAAATCACAAAATTGCCATTAGATACAAAAGGTATTGTGGGATTATTAACTTAGAAAAAAAACAGCCAAAATCTAATTTCAAACGATCACGAATCATTTCAACTGAGATCATTTTTAATTTTTTTTAGTGACGGATACCGAAAGAAAAGATTTTTGAAACCATTACATAACATTCAACCAGCGTCAAGAAGTTACTTTAATTTAGCAATCAGAATAGCTTTATAAGTAACTGCTATGGTTGCAACGACAACATTGGCAGTTTAGGGAACTTATCAAGTCCAAGATGCAATGATGTGAATGTGATGAATCTTTTTGAACAGCAGGAAAGGCGCAAACGCAATCATGGACATCGGAAGTACAATTCACCGAAGGTACATGACGTGTCTATCAATGGACTGCTTTCGTCTATTCAACAACCTCTCGGGATTCATCACATTTGCACTAAATTGTATTCTATTCCTCTTTCCAAACTTCACACACTATACAAAGAATGTCTCGCAAATCCAGTAACTGATTTTAAATCCAACCTGTACCGTCTTACAGCCATTGTTCTTGACATTGGATACAACCGATTATTCAAACCAGTCGGTGTTCCACACGAAAACAACAAGGACAATCGCTCTTTCATTTCTCTTCCATTTTTAAACAAAGGTCTGGATGCCATAAATTTAGGACACATTTTACACCATAAATCTGTTACAGAACATATCCCTCCTTATTTCAAAGACAAAAGTGTTCCCGTCATTTCTTATTCCTATACTTCCACCATTGCACCTAAGGTATTTAACTACAAACAAGTTTTGCGGGATTACCAATTCAACGACCTCAAGGCAAAACCACCAGACTGTTCTTGTGACAAATCCCCATTCAAATATAGTCCCTCTGGCCACGTCATTACCGGGGACCTCAACATAGTGGAAAATTACCAACTCCGCGATGTTTTGGCCAAAGGACCAAAATATCGTGAGCCTAGAGCAATTAACTGGAACCATAATTTCAAAACAATTATGGATTCAGTTGAAGACTATGCCAGAAAATGGGCCAAAAAAGAACATGAAAAAGAAAGCGACGTTCTTTCTGAGTGGGTAAAGTCTGTGAGGTCGTTGGTTTTGAAAAGGATTAACTCTTTGAAAGGCTCGATGAGCACCAAGGCAACATCTATTTTCAACAACCCTGATGTTGCGAAGACATTGTTCACCTTACATGACAAATATGTTGTCGTTCCTGCTGATAAAGCACCTAACAACATCATTTCCGTATGCAAAAGACACTATATTGATTGTTTAACAGCTGAATTAGGGGTTGGTTGTACTAGCAAAAGCACCACATATACAGCAACAACACTGTCAAAGGAGGAAATAATCAACAATCATAATTCTGTAATTTCTTCCTTTGGCATTTCTGTTGACAAAAAGAACGATGACGTCCCAAAGTTACATAAAACTCCATACAAGCAACGATTTATTACTGGGTCATCCAAATGTACAACTAAACCTCTTTCAGTTTTGTTAACATCAATATTGACGGCAATAAAATCAAGCTTTCAAAAGTATTTCGATTGTTGTTACTCTAGAAATGGCGTCAATCAAATGTGGATTCTCAGCAGTCTCTGCCCTTTCGAACTTTTGACATTCGGATACCCCATTGGTACCTCTGCTTCTCTCAAAAATTCTTAAGAACTGATGGAAAATATCCATTCTAAGTCATTTTCATCATGTAATAACATTAAAACGTTTGATTTCTCTACATTATATATTTCAATTCCACATTCACAATTAAAATCTCGTTTGGCACAGCTGATTAAACGTAGCTTTATCAAAAAGAACGGAAAACGCAGGTACAGGTATTTGGTAGTCGCTTATAAAAAGACTTAATTTGTCATCCAGGAGTCTAGCAAGAAAAAACAAATTTACAGAAGATCAAATAATAGATATGCTCAATTTTCTAATCGACAACATATTTGTACAGTTTGTTGGACGTGTTTTTCAACAAACAATAGGTAGCCCAAAGGGCACAAATTGTGCACCATTGCTTGCCGATTTGTTTCTTCATTCATATGAATAGACGATAAAGAGATGTGGAATAAGTGTACGCGACACAACCAACATTAAAGAGATGTGGAATAAGTGTACGCGACACAACCAACATTAAAGAGATGTGGAATAAGTGTACGCGACACAACCAACATTAAAGAGATGTGGAATTAGTGTACGCGACACAACCAACATTAAAGAGATGTGGAATAAGTGTACGCGACACAACCAACATTAAAGAGATGTGGAATAAGTGTACGCGACACAACCAACATTAAAGAGATGTGGAATAAGTGTATGAAGCAGACTTCTTACAATCACTTCTAGACAAAAAGGACCGCAAACTTGCTTTATCCTTCAATCTCACATTTCGTTATATTGATGATGTCCTTTCACTAAACAATCCTCGATTTGGTGACTATTTACATCTCATATATCCGAAGGAACTTGAGATAAAGGACACTACAGATTCTAGGAGGTCCGCTTCATATTTGGATGTATTTCTCGAAATTGACACACAAGGAAGGCTTTGTACAAAGCTCTATGACAAACGTGATGACTTCAACTTTCCAACAGTTAACTTTCCCTTTCTGTGTAGCAACATTCCGTCCGCTCCAGCATATGGAGTTTACGTATCACAATTGATTCGTTATTCCAGAGCATGTGGGGAGTACAACGACTTCCTTGATAGAGCTACACGGCTGACAAGCAAATTGTTATCACAGGGTATGTTGCTCCCAGGTTGTTGTCATCACTCAAGAAATTTTACGGACGACATCATGTGCTTGTATACAAATACGGGATTTCTATCTCTCAGATGAGCACAGATGTTGCTTTGACATAGAGTTTTGTAATGTCATCCTTTCCGGATTTGACCAACACTTAATCGATCTTTGGCAATGTGACGGGTGTGCTATAGCAAGCAAGAACTGCTTACTCTTCCGGAGCACCTGAGTTCACTCTCGTTTCGACTTGAATTCGCGTTGCTGAATGCCGTTTTGTTGTTATGTGTGTGTGTGTTTTATGTTGTTATGTGGTTTGTTTTGTTGTGATGATTTTTCGTAAGCCGGTTTTGTCCTTGTCTTTACGGTTTTTGCTTTGACATAGAGTTTTGTAATGTCAGCCTTCCGGATTTGACCAACACTTAATTGATCTTTGGCAACGTGACGGGTGTGCTTTAGCAAGCAAGAACTGCTTACTCTTCCGGAGCACCTGAGTTCACTCTCGTTTAGACTTGAGTTCGCGTTGCTGAATGCGGTTTTGTTGTTATGTGTGTGTGTGTTTTATGTTGTTATGTGGTTTGTTTTGTTGTGATGATTTCTTGTCTGCCGGTTTTGTCCTTGTCTTTACGGTTTTATGATACTGATTACCCCTTTGGTACACCTTTGCCCCTTTCGATTTGGTGACTAATTCCATCTCATATATCCTCTTGAACTTGAGATAAAGGACCCACAACGGATTCTTAGAAGCTTTATTTTGGTTTACATCTCGAAATACTTTCAACGAAGACTTTAAAAAAACTGTTAGACAAATATGATGATAATGTTATAGTCAACTTTCGCTAATGAGCCTTGAATAGAGAAAACGCGCATCAGGCGTACATAAATTTGTCTGAAACTTTGTTGTTATTTGTATTTAAAACATCCGTGGAGGTTAGCTCAATTAGTGAAGTTTTAATTCTGAGAGCTTAGCCTGCTCTGGCATCAACACTAATTGCGTTGAACACATCAAAGCTATAAAATATCCGTTTAAATTTTAAAATTGTTTGAACCTTTAGGTTCTGTCTACCCCAGATATAGGTTGATTTAGTAATAATTTAATTTTCCTGTTTGGAACTTCTGTTTTAATCATTCAATGCTCTTCGTGTAATGTCTGGCTTTTTAAAATAATTTGCTGTTGAGTTTTGAAAAGACGAAACGCGTATCTGGCGTAAAAAATCACTTTAATTCAAGGTGTAAAGCTAACCGCAGACTTAGATCTTGTACGAAAGACACGATGCATGGAACAAAGTCGTACTTTAACTGCAGAAACACCAATGGGTTAAGGGTCCGGGAGGAAGACGCACGTGAAAGAGTTTCTGAATGCTTCTTGGGAGTCTTAAGTCATTATCATTGTCCTGATGATGCTTCTGTTGATGGTTATTATCTCATTGATGGTGTCATGGTTGATGGCAAGGGCTTTCCTGAAGTTGACTCTTATTCAACGGACCTAACACATGGTTCTGTTTTCCCCTTTCTCCGACACGTCTTATATATAAGCATATTTTTTTGTCCCAAAGTACCAAATTCTATGACGGTGTGGCCTGGTTGATCATCCGTCTAATCTCTTAAGTAGTCTCCCAGTCCTGGTACCCATTGCCTAGCCCTTGAAGTAAATACAACTGAAAGAAATGCCCTTAACATCAATCATCAATGAGATGGAGAACCACCAACAGAGCTGTGTAAATAAAGGTAATAACAAAATTATCGAACTTGGAGAATCAATCTCAAATGTCCATAAGACGAGACAAAACATGATGTAAATGATTTTCGAATCCAAAGATAATGTAAATATAAGTTGAATTGTAAATTAGAATGTAAAAAAAATGTACCTTTACCGAGTTATTATTGATAGTCAATGACATTTAAAAACTTTGGTACCACATTGGTACCTCTGCTTCTCTCTCAGAAAAGCATTTATGCATAACTACATACTAGTAAAATAAGCCAAAAGGAACGCATGCAGAGTGAATAAAAAACCATCATGGTTGAAGGTTGATGCCAGGAGCCCATAAACAGCGAAATTGGCAAAACAATATAGAATGAACAAATTAGTGATAATCCATACATCATCAACACCAACATCAACAAAACCAACAACAACGGGGAAAGTGTGAAAGAGATGAAGACGTAGAAGGAGGAAGCAGCAACAACATATACATGAGGACAAACCGTACAAGAGTCTTTTAAGGGCAAACCTTTAGTGAGCGAGTAAGTTGGTGTTCTACGCCATTGCAACGCTATATATTGGTTATTTAAAAGTGATGATCATAAAAAAGTTGATTATATGAACATGAAATGATGATGATAAATGGAACATGGGGGTTGGTTGAGATACAAAAGCCAGTGGATTTTGAAGACCATACAAAAAGGGGAGAGGTGGGTATGGCAGTCTACAAAGGGGAATTTTATGAGCATAAAGCGTGGCAATCTCCATACACGTTGACCCACTATGGCAGCGGTCAGTGCGTCCGTAAAAAAGACCTGACAAGCACCGCGGACGAGGGCCACCCTATTTAGCCTTGGTCGCTCTGTGGGCTGAGCAGTGACCCGACGTCAGAATCCCAAGACTCTTTGTCGCCTCTTACGTCAAGCTAGGTTCTGCTGCGGGCCTGTTTGCCACCAGGTCCCGCACGGGACGATAAACCTTAAAAAACAAAACAGTCCATAAAAGATAGAAGACACCAATCAGGGATAATAGGAACAATACAGAAGCCCAATTATGGCATAACTTAAAAAAACAGAAAGAAGTTTTGGGTTAGGATTTTGACTACGGTTTAGTGTTAGGGTCATCGGTTAAGGTAAGAAATACATAAACTAGAAGCAAAGGGCGAGAGAAAGGGACGTGTCGATGTTTCCAATCACTGCGACTTTACTGCAAAAGATCCGTGGTGACAGACGTCGCCGAGAGGTTTGCCCTTTAGTCAATGAAATTTAAAAAAAAATGTTAAGACAGCTGCTTAATACTTCTATTCAAATACCTGAACAATTTAGCAATTGAAAGCTTTTTATTATTTTCTAAGGTTTACTAGCTAAATGGCAAAACAGTTATTGTAATGTTGAAGAGACCATAACCTTTAAGAGGTGATTAGAAAACTTTTATCTTAAGGGTCCAAAGTATAACGGTTTTCTATGCAAGAGGAAAGGTATATTGCTCTCAATCTGAATATCAAAATTTTCAAGCTATTTGCAAAAAACTGCAATTATTTTTAGTCACGGCGCCATGTTTTATGACTAATTCAAAATATCCACACTAGTTCTTTACCACTTATACTAAGGAACCAAAGTTTTATTCCAAGTGAACGTATGACACCATTTCCAAATGTTGGGGCATTGTTGTGAAAATGGCCAATTTATACATTTTAAGAGGACTAAAGTTGTATTTAAGATATTGAGCTTAACTAGTGAAAAAAAATTATCAAGATAAAGGACATTTACTCCTCCATGGGTTGTTGGATCTTTTTCAAGTTCAGGGCGGGTAGATCTTGATTTTAGTCATTTGCACAAAAAAACAACATTAATTTTCCCTTTAAATCTGGAAACATTTTTTAACCGGTTAAGGGATATTACCACAAAAAGGAGATACATGACAAAAGGGTTTATAATAAAACAACCAAACTTGGAGGTTTAATTTCAAAAGTCAAAGAAAAAAGACAAATATGGAGGACACCGTAAATATTGAGGATCAAAATGGCCCTTACTTGGCATTGTTCCATTAAAAAAATATAGTTAAACCAGGTTAAATGATGCCAAAACCCCCTAGACCAAATTAAATACTTTGTAAAGCTTAATATCACGCAAGCAACGGATTTTCTCCTTTGTTAATGGTTTTCTTAATATCAACACACGACAAAAATCCATTTTTGACATTTTAAAGGATTATAAACTCTATTAGGGTCATCTGATAACTTTGACTCAGTAAAGTCTTTTGTAGATATTTTAGATATTGTTTCCTTTTGTCCCGTGCGGGGCCCGGGAGGCAAATAGGCCCGCAGCAGCGCTAAGCTTGTCGGTAAAAGTCCACTAAAGAGCGCTCAGAAACCTGACATCGTGGTCAGGCCGCTTTGCCCACAAAGCGACTGGGATGTGTGCCCCAGGTGGTTGAATGGGGCAGCCCTGACATCGAGAGATGCGGGGTCGTCAGGCGATAATGCGGAAAACCTGACCGCAAACCATAGTGGTGCACCGTGTTGGGAAAAATGTCACGTTCCTCGCACGTTAAAGAACCCTGCTGCAGGTCTCGGTAAGAGTAGGACCCGTAGGATCCCCATGCAGGAGGCAAAATTTCCCGTCCCTACCCATCACTCCTTTTTCCAGTGGCAGTCAAAACTCTCCTACCCGATTGGCCTTGTGTCCCCATTTCCTCCATTTCATCATCATTTCATGTTCATTGTATCACCACTTTCATGTTCATCTCCCGGATATAGCCGAAATCGCGCTGCTTGGGAGTAAAGCAATAACTAACTAACTAACTAAATTGTTTCCTCTTCTTTTAAAAATTCAAGTCAAAGCATGTTTTCTGACCCCATGTTTCTTTCATCCCCAGAAACAATCGTACAAAGTCTCGTTGCATTCTATATAGTAGTTTCATGGAGGAAATCAATTGAAAAATTGTTTACAGAAGAAGACAGAACGATAATGACGATGTCGGACGCTAAGTGTAAGGACAATAGTAAGCATGAATATATGATTATATCTAATTAATATCACAAGTTTGTGTTTTATTGCAAAAAATATTGCGTTTATTCGCAAAAATATTGCGTTTATTCGCAAACTTTATTGCGTTTATCCGCAAAGTTTATTGCGTTTATTCGCAAAACTATTGCGATTATTCGCAAATACCATTGCGTTTAAACGCAAAAACAGTTATTGCGTTTATTCGCAAAAATATCATTGCGTTTATTCGCAAAATATTGCGTTTAAATGCAAACTTTTGCGATTAAACGCAAATTATTGCGTTTAATCGCAAAATCATTTGCGTCTAAACGCAAACATTATTGCGTTTATTCGCAAACTTTTGCGTTTAATCGCAAAAATCTTTGCGTTTATTTGCAAATTATTGCGTTTATTCGCAAACATTTTTGCGTTTATTCGCAATTCTTTGCGTTTAAGGGGGTACTTGCACCAAACACCAAAAATTTCATGTCAATAGATTTTCTTTAAAATTTGTAAACAGACACATCAAGAGATACACTTTGAAAATCCAATTCGAAAAAGCCATGCTTCTGAGTTAGTTTTCTAGATAATTGGTTCTGAAGGTTGGCTCTTTTACACTGAAATGTTAAAGAAAGTACATAATTTTAAAGGAAAATTCTGATTTTTGAAAAATCTGATCAATAGAATTTTGTAATTTTTTAATATTATATAGGGCTGTTATATTGCTTTAAAATGATATGAAGAAAAGGGGGTGCTTCTGAGTTAGTTTTTTAGATAAATATAAAAATATGTCAAAAAGTGGTCAAAATTGGCAAATTTAGACATAAATTATCTCCCTTTGTCAAAATGCAGAAATATGAGAATCTGTTAGGTTTGAAGAATATTTTATAAAATGAAACTAACATAATAAAGAAAAAATAGTTTTAATGCTTTTGATATCAAAACAAAGTTAAGAATATATCATTATGATATTTTTTAAATGGAATTTCAAAATCTTGAACACCTTTTAGAATGAAGTTAAATGGCAAGTTTAAATTAATTTTTGACTAGTCATGTGATCACCTGCAAGTTCCCCCTTAAACGCAAAAAAATAATATTTTGTCTTTTAATGTGGCCCGAATGCGCTTCCGTAGCTTATTA